>JAAGNO010020437.1:49975-63971 GCA_033439905.1 Ceryle rudis
CTCTAGTTGAGGATGTCCCTGCTCTCAGCAGGGGGGTTGGACTAGATGACCTCTAGAGGTCCCTTCCAACTCAGACATTTCTATGTTTCGATGATTCTAAGTCCCCTCACTTTTTTTTTTATTGACTTTCCTTAGTGCTCCTATATTTAAGTGGATATAGTGGCAAACACACTGGAAGGGATCTGAATGTTTGACATGCTGTATGACACCCTGTGTGAGTGTTGTTCTTCCCTCTGTACATATGGGACAGTACAACTTGCAGGAGTGCTAAGGGATAAACTGTGTTTTCTGAAGCAAGTATGGAAAAATCTCTCTGCTGAGTAATATAATTTACATTCTTATACTTCCTGATGGTTCACCTGGGAATACATAAAACTGTATTAGGCAAAGCAGTGTTTAATATATGTTCAGCAGTAGCTGCAATGGTAAGAAAGAAGCAAAGATCATTGGAAGCTCAGCTGCATATCAGGTAGGTATCTAGGGAATCTCTACCAGACCTGCAGGTTATCCTGATTGTCTATTCTCTTAATTTCACTCAGTTAATATTGTTAATGATTCATATTGTTAAATCTTTGTTGCTTTTGTCATTTCCCAGTTCAATATGCTTTTGACTCCTTACATTTGCTTCTTTCTATCTCTCTATCTTTGTATAGAAAAAAAGGCATAATTTTAGATTTTCTAACATGTATTTCACATCTATTCACATTTCAGGTCTAATATACGGGAGGGGAAACAAGTGGAGTTAGAAGAAAATTTGTCAGTCCCAGGAGTTAGAGTAGCTTTCCTTTAGATGGGCAGCTCAAACTGGAACAAAAAGTAACAGCTTCCTTTTAATAGACCTTGACAGTTTTAAATTATGTCTCTGCTTATAACTTTGGTTTCATGCTGTCCATAATTCTGAGGTTTCAGATACCTGTGCACAGCAAAGATGAAAGAGCCAAAAGGAAAAATACTCCCTCAGGGATGGATTGCCTTCCTCCAGTGAGTGCTAATTAGAAGTGTAAACAATATCCTTTATAGTTTTAAATATAATTTAGTAATTGAAGGGAAGTTAATTCTTCTGTGAATACTGTGAAAAATCTTTCCCTGTGTGAACGATCTCCACAAGTCATTGGATTTTTTTTAAATTATATTTTATTTTTTATTTTCCCTACTTCATTATGGTTTAATCATAATCCAAACGTATCTCATTTTCAACATAGCATTTGCTTGGCAATAATCACAGCTCAGGTCTTTGCTTATGTGATTAAAATGATTGAAAGTGTTAATCTGAAAACAAAGAAGACAAGAAACAGAGTACCAGATCAGAACAGGACCTCCCACTTGGATGTCAAGTGCATGGCCAGTGTGTGTTGCAAGTATCATGAAACAGCAGCAGCAAAGTGTTTCTCTTGCCCTTTGAAAGAAAAACCAAACTTGGCATGTGGTTCTTCTCTGAGTAGGTGTGGAATGCAGAGGATAACATGACTATTGTCAATAATTCATCTGGAAGTTTTATGTTCTGTGTAGCTGAGATGAGGGATGGCAAAACCGTGCTGTAAACTACACTTTGTCCTGCATTACCCTTGGCCAGGCTGGCTGGTGCATGTGCTACTATGCTCAGACATCCTTCCCAGGGCAGGGGCAGAGCATGGAAAGCATACATTTATTGCAACTTCCTCTGCTATACATTAATGTACACTTACAGTTGCTTTGCTCTGTTTTAGGAGCCAGAAAAGCAGGTCTAGGCTCTACCCTTTACTTTTCACATATGAATAAATAACAGTAGTTGATAAAAATGAAGCTATAGATGGCTTTGCTTTCATGGTGGGACTTACTAGCAGATGTAGGCAGCCTATGTGCTTGCATATAAAAACTCCTAGACAACTCATGTTCTAGACCTTCCCAACTTCTCGTAATCCATTTAGTAAGCACATTTTTACCTCATCTACAGAAGAAAATACTTTTGTCAATATTTTTTTCTCTGCAATGTCATTACAGTCTTATCTACAGTCCTCCAAGGCAGTCAGCCTAAACACAGTGCTCTTCTCAACACAGTCCATACACCGCAATGGATTTTCAATCTAAAATCTTTTGGTAAGACTTCCTGTGAAATCAGGTGCTACAGGAAAGCATTTCTTTATGCAACTTCTTACATGCTGTTTTCTTGTGTTGTCCAACAAAAATAAAAAAAGGTTTCTGTAATTAATTTAGTTTCTATAGCTTTGAAAATATAAATCTGTAAATAGATGATTGCTATTTCTTCCTTCAGCTTTTGTCTCCTGCATAAAGAATCATCAAATTGTAGAGTGGTTTGTGGTGGAAGGGACCTGAAAGTATTGAAAGGACACAATAAGGTTTTTGTGGAGCCTTCTCTTCTCCAGGCTGAACAACCCCAACTCTCTCAGCCTTTCTTCATAGGAGTGGTGCTCCAGTCCTCTCATGACTTTCCTCTGGACCCACTCTAACAGGTCCATGTCTGTTTTGTAGTGGAGACTCCAGAGCTGGACACAGGTGGGGTCTCATGAAAGAGGAGCAGAAGGGGAGAATCACCTCCCTTGACCTGATGTCCACACTTGATTCAGCCCAGGATATGGTTGGCTTTCTGGACTGCAAACACATGTTGTTGGCTCATGTCCAATTTTTCATCCGCCAGCATAACCAAGTCCTTCTCCACCAAGTTGCTCTGAATTCATTCATCCATCCCCCAATCTATAGTGATATTGGTGATTAACCCGACTCAGGTACAGGACCTTGCACTTGTCCTTGTTGAATTTCATGAGGTTTGCATGGGCAAGCTAACAGAATGAAGAGTGGTATCTCATGTGGTGACTGGAGCAAGATTATAAGCTCCTCATCCAGAACTTTCCCAGAAACCCAGCATAAAGCAGAATTCTCAGAGACATTATCATTCATTGAAGTAAAAAGATCTCAATCCAGCAAATATTTAGATATCTTTGAACTTTCGAGTCTGTAAAATCCAGAAAGTTTTAAAGAGCATTTCATATCAGGGATAGGCTAAAAATGCACACATGGAAAATTTCTGCTGGCTCTTGTGACTTGGTTATCCTGAAACAACTAATGATCATGCACCTGAGGCACGGGGTAACACAGTTGCAACTCAAAACTGGCAGTTCCTGTTTCTGGAGGCTGGTCTTCAGGATAGGACTGACTTCAAGGTGCAAAGCCTGATGAGGTACAAGTACTCCCAGAACCTGGTGAGCCAAGAAAGCTTTGTCTTCAGATGGCTGTACCTGCAGAAGAATTTGTGATGAAGACAGCCCAGCCACAGCTATGGGACTCATGTGACTGCCCAATCTATTAACTGTTGTAGATTTACATGATTGATCCTCCACCCTAAAATGCCCTTAGTTAGCCTTTCTTTTATTACTTATTTTTATTCCTCATGGATACAATCAATTGTCCTTTGACATGATGTTATTTAAAAAGATGGATCCTGACATAATTGTGTAGTTTTAGTTTTCTGCTTGCCATTTCTCTACTTAATTTTTTTTGGTTATTTTTTTTTTACAGTGCTAAAACTCTGTTGAATTACCTAACATTATCATGACCACTAAACCATGTCCTGAAGTGCCATGTCTACATGTTTTTTTGAACACCTCCAGGGATGGTGACTCCATGTCCTCCCTGGGCAGCCTGTTCTAATGCCTTACCACTCTTTTGGTATAGAGATTTTTCCTAATGTCTAACCTAAGCGCCCCTGGTGCAACTTAGGCCCATTACCTCTCATCCTCTCGCTAGTTACTTGGGAGAAGAAACCAACAGCTGCCTCACTACAACCTCCTTTCAGGTAGTTGCAGAGAGTAATTAAGGTCTCTCCTCAACCTCCTATTCTCCAGGCTAAACAATTCCAGTTCACTCAGACGCTCCTCATAAGACTTGTTCTCCAGACCCCAGTCTGTAGTTAATAATTAATACAGTAATTATCTCAATTGATGTTACCTGTTAGATGCAAATGTTTCCTTTTCCTCTATCAGTTGCCTTCTTCTAGCTTTGATTTTGGTTTCAGACTCAAAGTTGTCTTCACTGCATTGACTCAGAGACAAAAAATGAGAATCATTTAAACTTTACCAGGGGAGGGGAATGAAAAAGGAGGAGGACTTTTGTCACATTTGATTTTTCAAAATTTTTCCTCATACTAATAGGAAAACTTGATTGTAATTGAATTCTATGGCTGAATGGTTTTGTTTAGCTCTAAAAATAACAGTTTAAATCAATTTTTGTTACAAAGGGTGGAGGGGTTCTGAATAAGTGATAAATGTTTCACATCAGGATTGCTCAGCTGAGAATAAACAAGGGAGGAAGAAGACATGGGTATGTTAGCTAACAATAACTAAATCTCCATGTTATGTTAAACAGGATACTGGAAAATAGAGTATAGGAGTATGAGCTACAAGATGAGACCTTATGTGGAGCTTCTTTCTCTGATGTTAAAAAAATGATAAACTCAGACTGAGACATAGGGGCTATCTGCAGGCTCATGGGGTGCACCTTTACAGAAGGAAAATGAGAGAGCTTTGCTATTGTTCAACCTCACACCACGAAGGCTGACCTAATACTTCTGCCTCTACAAACTTTGTAAGAGAAAATATCAGGGCAAGAAAAGTAGTCTTTAGGGTAAATAAGAAAGGAAAAATACCCCAAATGAGATATTAGTGCATTTTGGCTGGAACTGAGGAGAAATTTTCAAAATGTCAGGGTAGCCAAAATGGGATAGCTGCCCAGAAGGAGGTGTCTGAGACAAAGCACTTATATAATTTAGAATAAGAGTTCAAAAAATTCATAAAATTTCATGTGCACAGACAAAAACAATGTCTGCTGAAGACAGTGTGAACAATTCTAGTGCTGCTCCCATGTCAGAGTGCTTCAGCCAGAGAGAAGAATTTGTAGGACAGCAGAGAATTCACACACATGGCAGGTTTCTATGGCCAGAGCAAACAGCTGAACCTGTCCTAAACACAGACCCGTGCTTTTACGCCATCCTAAATGGGCATGTCCTCTTGTGGCTGCTTTCTGGATGTAGTGACACAGCTAACTTGGACAAAAACAGTGGGAAGTTTTGGAGTGACCTGACCTATTCTTTTTGTCATATTCAATATTCATCAAATCCAAATCCATTAGCTCTATTCAGATCTTCCAGAAAATCTGACTTAAGATGGTGTTATTTTCGCCAAGCAAAAGCTCGCTTTAACACTTTACATTATAGAACCAATAAAGTGATAACTTCATTTTGATCTTAGATTTTATTTGACTTAAGATAAGGAATGTTTGAAATTGTTTATTTACCGAGAATGGGATCTCTGTTTTCCCATTTTTAAGACATTCTTATTACCTGAAAAATATTACCAAAACCCAGGTTGTTATTGAAAATTGAGAATGACATTTTGATGAAAATTTTTGGTAACAGCTGTGGTTTGGTCTGCACAAGCAATCCTGTACTCTGACAGGACTATATCTCTTTAAAAGTTTTTGTAGAAGAGGACTTAGCCATTCATTTTGTCAACCTTTGCTGGGAAAAGCTCAGCCCTTGCCAAAAGCCTTGAGCCAGGGCCTTAATGTATCTGAAAGAACCAGATGCAATTCATTGCTATAGCTTGTAGATTTCTTACTACTTTAGACTCCATCTCCTTATCAGTGCATTAGTTTGCCCTTGTGACAGTCAAGTGTTGTACATTTGAGATCAAACTGATCCATCCTAGTATGAGCAGAGCAAGAAAACAGTGGGAGCACCACACTGCTGCCAGACTGCACCTATGGTAGGGTATTTCTGTCAATACAGTGAAGCTGGCCAAAGGCCTTTTCTCCTTCTACCCCTCACAAACATGTGCAAACCAGCTGAGCATGATAGTGCTCTGTGTCTGGACCTCCTTACCTTACTTAGGTCTCTGCTTCTCTAGTTGAGGCAAGTAGGACTAGGTGGAAAGCTGGAGGGTGTTGAAAAGCTTTCTACAGATAGTAGATTAATTTGTCTTGCTAACCTTGTTGAGCTTGAAAGATGATGTCCTTTTCTCATCTTTACCTCAGCACCTTCCTTTTCCCCATTTTGACCACTCAAGATTGTAAACTTTTTGGGGCAGGGATTATTTCTTATTGGCAAAAGTATCGAGACACCTCAGTAAAGAGGAAGAAAAACTGAGACAGCTTTTTAACAGACAATGAGAAAGAACCTGTAGTTCCACAGAGGTGATGATGCCAGAATGTAGACTAATTTGTAATATGCTCTTCTATTCTTCAGGTTACCCATTACATCACCCACAGTCTTTTGAAGTTTGTTTTGGAGCAAATGACCAGGCTTGCACATATTGTTAGTCTAATATCCAATTTCTCAGCTAATTGTTGCTTATTCTAAATAGAAAGTATCTGGCCTTACAGCTTCTCTGAAATCTTGTCTCATGCAAAAGAGCAAATCAGAAAACTGTGTGCTTGCATATGGGTGTAGTAGAGGAGGGGAAAATAATGGATTTCTGTTTACTTCACATCCCCAAATGCTCTGTTAATTGCTTTCATTTCTCTGTCCCTCTTCTCTCATGATGGCAGCAAAATCAACTCTTGTCTATTGCTATAAATTGCCCCTGTGCCAAATGAACACATGGTTATAGAATCAGATAGTTTTAATGATAGAAGTTCAAGGAAGTCTTTAAAAAAAAAGAGATGTATTCTAAAATACAGAAAAAATGAGTGATAGGTTTCCTGCTTTTGGTAGAAGAAGGAATATTCAGCTTTTCACCGGTCACATACAGTGAAGATAGACCTCCTGCATGATGCATTGCAGGGATGAGGAAGAGGATGTTTTTACACACACTCCTGAACCGTCTTCCCTGTCAGAGGTGCCACTACGCCATTGGATTAATGCCTCTCATTAAATTAACTGAGAAACAAAACAAAAGAACTTCCTTCATCCCTGAATTATGTTTAAGTGAGAGGTCAGATACAAATATAAATTTAAATAGTCCACTGGATGTGGCCAGATGTGTGCTGTTTAATGTGACACTGTCACAGCATTTGCAAGCTTCTGATGAGATGGCACAATTATTCTCATTTACAGATGTGAAATTGGAGAAGAATATTTTTTTCAGAAAACCTCTGATTGCTCCAGAGGCGTCTGAACTTTCAGCTCTTGCCTGGAAAGCCACCCAAAACCAGCCACAGCATGTGCTTCTTGTTTGTGTGTTAGCAGCGAGTGCTCCTGGGTGTTAACTGCATCTACAGGCAGGCTTTCCCCTGCCTTCTCATGGTACTACAAGAGAAATTCACAGACCTTGAAAGTCTTTACTGAGGGTTATGCATGACATCTGTGACAAGGCAGCATTCCTTCCTGCTGATAAGAGAAAATCCTCAAGCAAGGGTGCAGTAGGCTGGAGGAGGGCAACCGTGCTGTGCTGTACCACCCCCTGTATGGGGAGCACAGCCAGGTGTGAAAATCCCCCCATCATCCCTCCTGTCCTCTATCAAGGGGCTCTGCTGAAGCAGTTTATCACTAAAAGAAAAAAAAGATGGCTGAGGAAAGAAAAGGAGGAAAGGTCTCAGTGTTTAAAACAGGTATGAAAGAGAGCCCTACTCTCTTTCACAGCCTGCAGACTTAAGTTTAGTCATGAGCAGCCAGCAGGTAGGCAAGCACACCAGTGAGTACCCAGGTGCAGGAAAAGAGACACGGTTTACAACAATTGAAATTAGCTAGAAGAAGTTGCTCGGAAGTGCATGTGTGGAAGAGCTACAGCTTCTGCGAGTTTTAGGGTTTCCTGCTATTCTGGGTGCGAAATATGTATACATTTTTGATTTGACAGGCACTGTGTTGAAATCTTTCATTGCCATATATAATGGAGGAAGTTCTCTTTGTAGGAAAATGCTAAACCTCATCCCAGCAGTTTCTTTAATGAATGCCAGAGCTTCTGTTTATTTATTAGCATTTACAGACTACAAAAGCCCTAGTATTACACAGGATACATTTCCTCTTCTTTCACCCTATTTCTCTCTCCCTGAGAGTCAATATTCCTCCCAAAGGTAATTTGTTTTGCTGTAAATTTAGAGTGTGTTCAATATTTATTGAAGTAGAGGATTAGCAGATCTGTCTAGGGGCAGGCAAAGACAATCAGCAAACCTCACCCCACAGCTCTTCTAATATAATGTAACTTTTGATATGTTATTTTATTCTTCAGTCTCTCTTTTCAGGAAAAAGTACCTAGGAGTCTCACAGTCATTCTGTCTATCATATGACTGAGAAGACCATACAGAAGCAGAGGAACCAGTTGTGCATATGCCTAATAAATTTTGCCAGCTGACCTACTGAGAAACCTGCCAGTACTTGTGCAAAATGACATTGCCGGAAAAATACACATTATCAATGCTGACCTTTTTTTTTATTAGCATTTTTTACAGAACATGTGAAAATGTAACCAGCCCCTCCTGTGTTTGCTACAAGTTCATGCCAAACCTCATGCCAGCTGATCTGTTAGTTCTGCCCTTGTATGACAAAAATATAGCTGTAACAGTGTTCATTAAAAAAAAAAAAAATTGTTTTCTGGCACCCCTTCAACCACAAAAAGACTGCCCTGTTTTGCATCCCATCCTTCTGATAAACAGTGTCTCATTATGTATGAGATTTTATCATGATGGATGAATGCCTGTTGGTGTAACTTCCTGTCATAATGACAAGCACCTTCTCCACCAGTCAACACCAGATGAGTGTGTTGATTTACATGCCCTTTGCACTGCAAATGAAGCTCCTGAAAGAGTTTTATGGGGGAAGGAAGAGACAATGACAGATGCTCCAAGCTGCACCCTTCACTGTTACATCAGGGTGAGTTTTCTGATGTGTGCACCACTTACAATTCAGGGCTTTCCAAAGGAGCTCAGCTGGTATTCTGTTGTTTAGAAGAGCTCTCAGGTCATCAAGCATTGAAGACTTGGGAAGTCAACATCACATGGGTAACAATCCTTCCTTTTATTTTTTTTTGTGGTCCTAGCTCACCTGTGCATCATACTAATTTTAATTTAATCTATCTGTTGAGTTTGGAGGAATTAAACTAACATGAAGCCAAAATGAATATATGCTCTCTTTTGATTAGAGAAACAGATTTTGTTTCAAGTGTTGCTCTCCATATGTTAGTATGGTGCATGCTGAATAAAAGCTGTTTCAACTGACACAGCTTGGTAAAAGTGCTGTGGGTGATGCAGGCTTATTAATGGCATGCTTTAGAGGGGGCTGTTCTAAGGTCAGTCTCTCAATCTCCTGGGGCTACACCTGTGTGCTTGTCCCTCCTTTCAATGCTAGATAACTTAGCTGGGACCTGGTGAGGTGTCCACAAGGCTGAGAAATTGATTTATGGATGTATTGTGTAGGACTGTGCTGTGGCTCAGCCCTGCCAATGTTGACCTACGTGGTCAGCAGAGGTGAGAGCCTGCACTCAGCTGAAATGATTGGATATGCCCAGGCACTTCACTCCCTGCCTTGGAGAAGGGCCAGGGTCTTGTGTGTGATGCAGATGGTAGGCAAGACTGGCATGGAGAAAGGGATGGGATAGTTTGTGTCCATGAGTCTGGACTGTTCTGTCTACCTGGACAATTTGAGTTAGTATTTAGGCTTAGAGTCATCTTGCAGCTGGAGTTACACCAGACAAAGCTGGAATGACTATGTATGAGTAAACCCAGGCTCCCACACTGGTTAGTGGGAAGGAACATGCAATTGCAAGCTGAATTCATTCTTCTTTGGACAGAGATGAGTAATGCCATCGAGATGCCTCTTTCTCTTCATTGACCATAGAGGGAGCCCAGGTTGACAACTTCAGTGCACATATCTATAATGCAAAGGCCTATGTTTGGTGAAATGGAACTCACAACTAGTGTCAGTTCATAGCACTTTAAAAAGAGAGTGACTTAAAAGTGGAAATTGCCCCATAATTTCCAAGATGAGACTTTGCCTGTTTGTATATCTATGCTAATCTTGCTACGTCACATTTGGCAAGATGAGCAGGAAGATACTACCACAAAGAGATGCCCTGTCTAGCTGAGGAAGACGCAGTAGGGAAAAGCAAGAAACAGAAATCTACTGACCTTTTCATTATTTAAAACAAAACAGGCAGTGGAAAATAAGAAACAGGGGAATTGTGATTAATCATGAATTAGTTAGCTTTGATTCCTGCAGTGACCCCTCAGGAGTCTGCCATTTGGAGCTGAATCATTCTGTAAGGTCAGGCGTGGCAGCAATCATTTCCACTGAGCTGATACCGAGCACACTTTACATTCTAAACATGAGAAGCAAAAATATCCTTCAGCATTGTTACTCTTCAGCAGTCTTAGAAGTATCTTTTCAAAGATAAACAGGCAGCTATTGTTTAACTATGCTTGATCTCCGGGTGAGCAAGTATTAGATATTGGTTTTTGCACCTTCATCACAATTTCTCCTGCTTTAACTGAAAAAAAAAACCAAAACAAAAAAGGTGTCAGCACTGTAACTCACATCTCTTCAGAAAGCCCTTTGACAGCTCTGTTTTGTTTCTCTGGTTGGAGTTTTGTTTTGTGCAGTCTAAGGGTATATCCATCACCTGATGAAAGTTTGTAAAAAACTGTTACCTGATGCTCATGTACCTGAAGTTCATTACTACTTTGCAAAATAGCCTTAATGTGTACCATCAGAAAGCACTTTAATTGCTGTCTGAAAGGTTTTCACAAAGACATACATCATTAGGTGAAGGAGATAATGCTTTGGTCTCCCATTGCCTGGGCATTGGTGCTATCATTGCATTATTACCTAAGTAAATGAACAGCCTGGGGATAAAATGAAGGGTACCACTGCACTTCAGCTGTGGCCAGAAAGGAAAGAAAATGGCAACTACGATTGCCTTTTCTGTTGAAAGGATCATGCTGGTGTGTCTTAGCTACCCAGGGAAGGCTTCCAGGGGAGAAATGTCACAGCCCTGTGTCCTGGCCAGGCATTAGGGTGAGACAACCCCAGTGCTGTCTCCAGGGTTCTGGGACCACCATGATAAGGGACAAGCACAGAAACACACCAGTGAGACTACAGTCAAGTGTGTAGTGGTCCACAGGTGCCTGTGGGGTCATGCAATAAGAGTCTACAGTTTATCAAAGTCATATTTTTGGGTTTTAATAGATTTCAGAAGAGTGTATGTGGACTTCTTGAGGATAGATCCTCACCATGCCATGATGTGGCAGACTTATTATCTGCTGAGAAAAAGCAGCACTGTCATTACAGTCTTTGTGGGAGTGATGGAAGATTGGAGAAAAGGGAAATTACTGGAGACAATGGTAATAAAAAAACAGTTCCTGCCACATCTTAGAAGCAGAAAGTTTCATTGGGTATTCCCAAAAGTAATTGAAGCAAGGATATTGGCAAATATCCTTGGGAATTATTACTCAAATAATTGGCAGAAATGCTTTTGGGCTTGTGTATGTTGTTGTGAAGTATATAAATGTTTCAGTCTGCATCTGCACAATTTCTCCTGTGTGAATATTTCTTTGCTTAGAGTTTTTAACATGGCTGTTTAATACAGTGTTTGACATTTACAAAGCATTATTTGCCTATGTGGAGAAGTAGTGACTAACAGACTTTTTCTCGTTACATGAAGTCCACAGTCTTTAATCAGAATGAGTGCTGGAAGGAGGTCTTTCCCCAAGAAACAGGTGATGTCTGAAGAAACCAGACAGAAAAAGTAATATATTTAAGAATTTGCCTTTTCTTCTTCTTTTCTAATGTAATAAGCTACTTGTTTGTTCCAAACCATGTACCTGCTGGTCTTGTTACTGCTTCTTCCCTAACAACCCAGTTCTTTCACACTTGTCTGTTTGATGGATTTCTTGGCTCTGTTTCTGCATTGGACATCTTGGCTATGGAAATTTCAATTCCTTTAACAAGGCTGACTGGCTTCTTGGCCTTATTCAAACAGCCCCCCATGGTATCCTATGCCCCATGGGCACTCCCTCTTGCTTCTTGACAAGTGTGTCTTTGAAATGTGTCACGTATCATAGTTCAGTCCCTCTTTAGACATCTTGTAGCTTGGGGGTTGACTCTAGTCCACCCCACTACCCATCCCTGAATTTCAAACAGCAGAGTAAACCTGGGTCTCCCTAACTTTATTAGACTTCAAAACATCTTTGCTCATTTTCCATTTTACAGTCACAGTTTATGAGTAATGAAAGAGCTTCATTAATATTGATTTCTTGGATAATATTTGGAGGGCACTGCAGTATGATCCTTCTATGCTGGCCTTGAAAGCATTACCATCCCTCCAAACCAGCCAATAAAATACCATGTCCCAGTTAACATGATTGTGGTAGTGACTCTTTGAGCAGAAGAAATCTCTTGGTAACTCAGACTTTCCAAGGGACCCCAGCACAGAGCACCCACTGCAGACCACTGGATCTCTGAACTTCCCAGCATGACAAAGCCCACAAACAGATTTTAAGGAGAACATAACCAGATTTGTTCAACAGGTTACAAATACTATGCAGTGCGTATGACATTCTGTGTTGTCTCCCTGTCTCAAAGTCAAAGAAATGCGTGGCTAGCCACGGTGCAAGAACTGGCCAGGGTTTCTGACAGATCTTAAACACAGGAAAGGGGTGGCTTTTCCCTGGAAATCTGGAGAAATTGTCTGCTAACATCATCTGAAGACAACAGTCATCATGATAAGCAAAACCTCTCAAGATTCAAGACTTTGATAAAGCTTGATACTTTCCAGATTCAGGTACAGTGCAGTTTAAAGGTGCATAAGCATGAGGGATAGATGAGCACTCAGCGTCCTGGAGGTGTTCAGAGGAGAAAGGGTGCAGTCCTGACAGTCTTGTGGTATGTCAGCCTTGTTTTTCATGCATCTTTTGGGGAAGACTGAAACATAGAAACTCATTTAGACTGTTAACACATGCTTTCAGAAAGGAGAACAGAGGTGTGTACATAAATTTCTTGGCGGTATATCTTACTAACCAGAGCATTTTGTTGGATCGTGGTTTGTCATAGAAAGGTTGAACTGTTTTTTCTGTGGTTCCATGCTCAGAGCTGTGTTTTTGGAAGACTGCATCTTTGGTTGAGAATGGCACAAAGTTTCTCAAGCATCTATCAGTCATGCACTATAGTTGCAATATGCTGTAGATCATAATGACAGTCAGATTTGAAGTAAATCAACAAATAACAAATATAAAAAGTTACTTTGCAGCTTGGACCATTTAACCACCCCTGGAGGAAGCTTGGACTGTTCTAGTGAATCCAGCTGAATACAGTTTTCTTCAGAACTCTAAGTCACTCATCTGTTTTTACTGTCCTTGAAAAGGAAAAGCAAGGCAAACATTTGCAATTGAAAGTCGAAAAAGTTGTTGTAACTTTTTTTTACAACATACTCTAACTGTTTCCAGACTCTTATTGATATTTTCAAGCTCCTTTTTCCTCTTGAAGTAGTTAAGTGACTGAGGATGACACCAGAGCAAAAAATGGATTACTGTTATTTTGTTGTGAGAGCTCTAGTGGGACTTCAAAGGAATTGATTCAACAAAAAAACCAACACAGAACAAATTTGCAGGGACAGTGGATATTAATGAGTCTCACACTCTGTCTGTACGTATCATCATTATTCTTAATAGTCTGTTCTTGCATTTCTGGAATACAAGTGGAGGACTAGCTGTTTTCAGGACTCAGTGTATTTGGATTCAAAGCTACATTTTGCTGGATACATGTGGGAAGGCTCATGCCATAAAAGTATTATCTCTGTCAATGTTACTCAGGTAGTCTCAGGTGCTGTAGGTATGCCCTTTTGTGCTCTCTTAATTTTTATTTATGTTTTCAATTTTAGTCGTTGTTGTTTTGTTTGTTTGTTTTGTTTCTGGACTGACAAGTATAACACTGAAAGCCAGTCTGATTTCTAAGGCACTTCTAGAGAACTATTGGATGAATTGTTTTTCTTCTGATTGCAGAATTTCTCTTCTTCTCTTCTCTTCTCTTCTCTTCTCTTCTCTTCTCTTCTCTTCTCTTCTCTTCTCTTCTCTTCTCTTC
>JAAGNO010020438.1:0-28692 GCA_033439905.1 Ceryle rudis
ATACATAAAATTTTTAATATAGCTGTCTGAAACAGAGCAGGTATTTCACAAAAATGGGACCACCTCCCAAAGAATTTATAACCTGAGTTGGCTTGGTGTTCAGCTGTGATCTGTCCAGAAGGAACTTGTACCCTTTATCCCTCATCTTTTCCATGTGACTCTTTGTAAAAAGGGACTCTCCGTCTTTTTTGTAGCTGCCCTTTAAATACTGGAACATGGTGATAAGGTCTCCCCTAAGCCTTCTTTTCTCAAGGCTGAACAAACTGAGTTCTCTCAGCCCTTCCTGACACAATAGCTTCCCAGTCCTTTGATCATCTTTGTGGCTCTTCTCTGGACCCTTTCCAGACCGTACACATTTTTTTCTGTATATCAAGAACCAAAGCTGAACACAGTATTCCATGTGTGGCCTGACAAGTGCTGAGTAGAGTGGGATAATGACTTCTTTATCTCTGCTGGTGATGCTCCTGTTGATGCAACCCAGCATCCTGCTGGCTTTCTTTGCTAATGCAGCACACTGTTCACTCATACTGAGCTTGTTGTCCACCATGATCCTTGGGTCCCTTTCCACAGAGCTGAGCTCCCTCTGGGTAGATCCCAGCCTGTGCTGCACTCTTGGATTATGTTTTCCCAGGTGAAAGACTTTATGCTTGTCTTTACTGAACTTCATATGGTTCTTGTTACCCCCCTCTTCCAGCTTATCCAGGTCTGTAGGGTGGCTTTCCCTTTCAAAACGTCCACTGCCCCACTCAGTTTGGTATCATTACCAAGCTTCACCAGGGTACACTTGATCCCGTCATCCAGATCACTTTTGAAAATATTAAGCAGCGTTGGGCACAATAGTGCTCCCTGGGGGAGCCCACTTGTGCCAGGTTGCCAGTCTGAAAAAGAGCTATGTACCACCACCCTCTGGGTGTAGCCTGTCAGCCAGTTCACCACCCACCACATAGACCACTTGTGTAGACCATAATGCCTCTTTCTCTATGAGAAGGGTGTGGGGAACTGTACTGAAAGGCTTGGAGAGATACGGGTAGACAATGTCCATTGCACATCTAACATCAACTGAGCAGATTACTTTGTTGTAGAAGGTGATCCAAATTGTCAAGCATGATTTGCCCTTGGTGAATCCATGATGGCTTTTCCCAATCATGTGCTTCATTTGATTTGTGATAGTCCTCAGGAGGATTCATTCCATAACTTTCCCAGGGATTGAAGTAAGACTGATGTGCCTGTAATTTCTTGGATCCTCCTTTAAGGTCTTCTTGTAGATGGGAGTGATATTAGCCTTCCAGTCTTCTGGGATGTTGCCCAATCTTCACAACTTCTCAAAGATTATGGAGAGTGGCCTTGCAGTGATGTTAAGAGAGCTGGCTGACATCCTTAAATAGAAAACATCTGCACCCATCAATTTGTAAGGGTCAAGCTTCTGTAATAGTTCTCATACCAACTCTTTCTTCACTGATGATTTGTAGTCTTTGATTCTGCCCAGGTTCTAGCTTGCAGTGTCATTTGTGCCCACATGGACATAGTCTGTGCTCTTGACAAGTTGTGGCACCCTTTTGGTGACACCTTGGACTTTAGCTCCCAGAAGGCAGCATACCTCTTGGGACTCCCTGTCAGGCGGGTCAGGCCAGCTCAACTCAGTGCCACTCAACAGTCACCCACAACGAGGACTTGTAGCTTCATTTTGTGGTATCCACTGTGTGCTGCTGGTAGAGTTGCTCCTTGCAGACCTTGCTCATGGGTGCCTACAGCTGTTGCAGCTTCCTACCTGGTTTCGGTAGTGATCCTGCAAGGTGGGGATGGAAGCAGAGTCCTGCTTTTGTGGGTCACTAAGGTCCAAGGTGCTTCATTCTTTGTGATGTCCACCGCAGGAGCATGTTCTGAAACCAATTGTCTGTCTCTGTTTTGGCCCCTCTAATATTGTTTAAGCTGTTTCCTGCAACTCAGTCACCTGGTCCAATGGGTCATCAAACTTGTGTTTGGGGTTCTAAATGGATTCCCTTAACTCAGCTTCCTTCCTGGTTGGTTGTTTTTTTTGAAAATATGATAGCTCTTGTTTAACTGCTGGGTCCATCTTAACTTCAGGCCTGTCTTTATTTTACAAGAAAAAGTTTTTAAAAAATTTTCAGTGATTTCCAATCGCAGCAGCACATTAAGTAACCTCTGTTCTTTCACAAAGGGAAATTTATGAGTAGAAAAAAAGAATATTTTTACTATTATTGGTTGTCATTTAATAAATTGTGATTTGAAATAATATATTTATAGTTTCTTAACTGAAATCCTTCCTTAGAAACCTTGTCTTTGCAATTTATTCTGCTAATTTGAATGACACTGATGTGACAAGTTGATGACACACTAGTCACTTTATTCTGAGTCGTTTTAGGCTGAGGAGTAAACAGTGAGAGAGGCTTCAGAACTGTAGTAATTTAAAATGTAATTGAAGCAGATTCTTTCGATTGCCCATGTGTATCCTAAGGAAGCTTTCCACTGTCATGACAAAATAAACGAAAAGGCACCTTTTTCCTTTTACTATAGTTTAATTTCTGTATCTTGATGCGTGCAGCTTAGTGAAGCTTTGAGTTCTGGTTCCAATATGTAACTGTGCAATAAAACTTGAATTTCCATCAAATTTAAGAGTGTAGGTTTTGCTATAATAGAACCGGCCCACATCCTGTCTTTGACAGTAACTAATACCATGTATGATTGCATTAGGCAGTTAGGAAAGAACTTGGTCAAAACTGGTTGCAAACTTTGTAATTTGCTTAATAGATGGTCAAATTATTATTGATTGGCTTATGCCCTTTATGACTGGCTTGGATAATTTATAAACATAGTTCTGTCTAGTGTTACTGGGACATCTCAAGTTCCACTCACAATCTTGAAATAAACAAGAGAACATCTCTGCTAGAGAAATGTCAACACACTTGTATGGGTCTTCCACCCTGCCAGTATTTTGTTTCACTGTGGATGATTTATCCATTATACCATCTATAAATGACCAATAAGGTGCTACAAAAGCACAGCAAACTATTTATGGCCTTATACTAGGCAGAAATAAATATATAATCAGACTGTACAAACACAGTTGGCTTGTACCCTGGCTTACTGCCAGCAGGCCCATTACTCCTGAGCCCCTTGTGTGTGTCAAGACCTGTTCCTCCAGGCTTCCTAACCATGCTCATTCTCAAGTCTTCTGCTGTGCTCTCTGTTCCTTTCTCCCCTGCTCTATATTAATTCATTCCCTTTGCGTGGCAGTGAGAACAAACAGGAGAAGGGAAAGGAAAGGGCAGCTCTGTTGGAGTCTTTCTGAGCAAGAAGCGTTTTCTTGAAATAGAAGTGTTACTAAAATGGGCAGAGGAACTTTCCTCCATGTACTAGGGGCAAGGACTATGTGGTTCTCAAGGAGACTGAGATAGACAGAGGACATGGGAAGTTGCTGCTGGGTAAGCAGATGACAACTGGGATGAACAGTTTGTTGACCTCTACTTGCTTTGTTTTACCATAGGGGAAGGTAGTGTATGATTGTAGTGATAAAAGTCTAAAACCATGCATGCATCCTAAAGGGCTGAATTCAGTTCCCTAAAGAATTTTACTTTCTACATTTCTCAATGTTTGACCGTGCACCTTTAAGAATGCTTTTCTGACAGCTTTTACTGTAAAGTGCCGAAGTGCCACAAATATATTAGTGAAATACAATAGAATATACTTTCAGTGGGTTATTATCCAATACCAAAAGATCACAACTCAAAATGTCTTAAACTTTACTTTTGTGAAAAATTCTGTCTTTTAGATAAAACAGATGTGCATTCCTTTTTATAAGGATAGTCATTGTGTATCTGGCCTTTCTGCTGTTTGCAGCTAGGTGGAGTGAGTGCCACGCTAAAATTCAGACTGAGCACCAGTGCTGCATTACAAAATCCAGCGAGTAGCTAATTTAAAAGTGCAACACTATATTTAATATATAGCTACACAGAAATTTCATTTAGGTAAAAACATGTTAAACTGTAGTGTATACAAGATGCAACTTAATATTTTTTTATATGACTATTAAATGATTTTATGACTTCACTACAATCTTCATAATCATCATGGGTTATACCTAAACTATCAGATTGTGTTTCCCAGGCATTGTCTGTACTGATGGAATTGGCATGGAGAGTTATATATGAAATTTGAAGGGGAGAGGAAGAAGGGAGCATTATTATTTCATAAAACAAATGGACCAACTGAGGGAAAAGAGAGTATCTTTTTTCTTTTTCCCTAAATGTTCATCCTTCAAGACCACTTCATGAAAGTAAACACTAGATATTCATCTGTCTTGCTGTTTTTCTGCACAACTGTTAAAAAGGTTTTAACTGCATTATTCTTTCTTCTTAAGCCAGGGACAGCTGAGCCCTCATCTATGTCCTCTGTCACTTAGTTCATAAAAACATGGCAATGAAAGCATGGCATAGCTTGGAGAAAAAAATGCTTCTAATCACAAAACATTGGCAGCTAAGGGAAAGGAAAATGTCAGATACTTAAAAAAAAGTTAAATAGATCCAGCTGAAATTTTTAACTTTGCAAAATTAAACAGATGCATAAGCTTTAGAAGGTGTAGAGCCCTTATGCCCTGATAATTGTATGCAATCTACAGTATTTACTGTGGAATTTTATCCAATAATTCCTTTGTCAATCCCAGCAACTTTGCTGCTGAACTAGCTTTATAAGGGGAACTGAGAAATGGAAAGAGCACTTGGCTAGCTCAAGGTCCTGTGGGAATTTGTAGAGCTGCAGCTGAATCCAGATCTCTTGAACCAAAGAAATTTAAGGAAAAACCTCTTCACGATGTGGGTGACAGAGCAGTGGAACAGGCTGCCCAGAGGGGTTGTGGAGTCTCCTTCTCTGGAGACATTTAAAACCCACCTGGACACATTCCTGTGTGACCTGATCTAGGTGGTCCTGCTCTGGCAGGGGGGTTGGACTAGATGATCTTTTGAGGTCCCTTCCAACCCTTAACGTTCTGTGATTCTGTGAATCACAGGTCAGTTTTGTACAATTCAATCCATTTTCTCTAGTGAGCACATTAAAGCACTGTCTTTTGTCAGTGAACATTTTAGCTGCATAAAGAATGTTGTCAAACCATGGTAAACAACTCTACCACTTCAGCAGGGTCCAGTTCAGAGAAGTTGTGGAGGTGCAGAATGTCACAGATGTAGTTAATTTTGCTGTTTACACTGAGCTGGGCTGAGCTTTTGAAGACTCCATGGTACTGCCTCTGTGGAAGGTGCTTGTAGGAGTTTTACTCCACATTTTTTTGTTCTTGCTGTATAACCAAGCAGTGAACCATTAACATTTTTTTCTGCTTTCTTTCATAGTACCTTACATTTTCAATGTGTGCTGTGACTGCTCATATGCTGTATTAGCAGTCCAGTTATGTCAGTGTAATGGATGAAAGAGTATTACAGCATATTGTTTTACTTTTGGGGAGAATGACACATGAAAAGGTTAAGTAATCTGACTGTAGGAACTGTGGCCTAGTTGCTTATGCATGGCTCTGGGTAGCAAGTGACCTGTACTTTAGTCAGAGCTCTGTCTGTCTCATTATGTGATATTAATGAGTAATCACTGGTTCTGTATTCTCTTATTCCTAGGAGCAAAAAACTTGTGTGTGATGGTGCACAGTGCTTTGTCCTGTGACCAATCCAATACACCATACTTCTAAATACCTTGCAAAGGAGGTCACATTAAAATAAAAGATAGACTGCACTCTCAGGCAAGGTAAGAGGGTTGCTATCCTGAATGCTATACATACTGTTTTGCCAAGGGCACTACGTGTACCAAGAATATGAACCATTTATAGACCTCTGAATTTCTGAATAACTGTGTCCAGCTTTGGTAGATTTCAGAGCAGTAGTTAAATGTCAGTCTGTGTTTGCTGCAGAATATCTCGACCATATATTCCTCTTCTTGTTCTGATGAATCTGCAGAATAGATAATGATAAAGGGCATACTAGTCTAGGAGAAAATTGATGTCAGAAAAGCAAGGAGTGTTGATTTGACCCCAGTTCATACTTTCCTTACAAGAATGCCATTGACTGCTGACTGCATTGAGCTGCTATCCAGTCTTGTGCTTCCTAAAAAAGCTAAGGTCTGTGTTTCCAAACGAATTGGGTCCATTGTGTGTATTGTGTTTAAACACAAAGTGTATTCTGTTTTGGTGTTTTCAGACATTTGGGTGGGACATCTGGATTCATTAACAAAAGCATCATCCAATACTTGGTGATGAAGCAGGACATTAATTTAACTGAACACTGGGAAAGGCAGCTTTCCTGTTGCAAAAATGGGATGATACTGTCTTAGCCTGTCATATACACAGTGCTGGAGAGAGTGCCAGTCAGAGCTCAGAGACTGCCTTCTGCACACCCTCTGTGTTACACAAGCCATGGTGTCTTGGTCATAAACAAGGTATAATAAACACTACTTATATCCCTTTTTGGCCTTAAAGGTGTTGTCTCACCTCTCTTGGATCTGAACAGTGAAAGATAATAAAGCCTCCAGCCAACAAGAAGTAGCAAAGATGTAGCAACTATTACTTGTAAAAAGCCTGCATCTTGCATCTACTGTATCTCATTTGCACCTCAGTAGGCTGGGCAAGTGGCTTCCTACATTTCAAGACTGCTTGCAGAGGGGGAGGTTGCTCATGCCAGTAGCTCTCTCTGATGAAAAATGGAAAGCAATGATTATCTTCAGAAGTCCATGGAGGTTCAGTTAAGGTAAAATATGAGACGTATGATCAAAGGACTAAAAAGTACACAAATCCCAAGTGAAGGTCTGATTCCATGACAAATACTCTGTTCGGCCTTTACCAAGAGACATAAGGGCACCAGAGAAGCCATCCTGGATGATTGAGGATACCCATACCATAGTTCACTTCAGGAGGATTAAGAACACATCTGCTTCCTTTTGTCAAGGCACATATTTCCCAGGCTGTTGATGGATTAGGTTAGCATCAGTAAGATGCAGACTGCATGACATGTAGCTTTTCATCATTTTGAAGTAGTTTTTTTTCTTTAAGAGTGGGAAGAACTCTGAAATGAAAAAAGTTGATCACAATATTTCCCCCCCAAAAGTTTTTTGGTTTTGGGTTTGTTTTTTTTTTTTTTTCCCCCCGGAAAATTCAAGAAAGACATATTATGATTTAGCTTAAAACTTTTTTTTTCCAATCTATTTTACACTATTGTTAGTGAACTGGAAAGCTGATCATCGCAGAATTTCAGTGATTTTTACTTTCTAATTTGCAGTCCAAGGACCTATACCCTTATCTGCTGGAGATTCCCATTAAAATTTTTAGTTTAAATGAAACTCTGAAGTACCTCTATGTCTGGATAAGGAATAAGGGTTTCAGACAGAACTAGGAGCCAGGAAATCTTGAGCTTTCTCTGGTTTTAATTCTGTATATTTTTCATAAAGTTCCATGTGCTTCCATGTAGGAAAAAAAATGAGGCTATTTTCTATCATTCTTCTTCTAGCTATTTGTTTTAGGACAGCCACAGGGCTGCTCTGAACTTAAATGCTTCCTAATTATCCTTAAAAGACAATTTCACTTGTGGTGATGAAGATAATGGATGAAACAGAGGGACATAAAAGAGTAACTAAAGCTCACTGTGCTTTGACCCCTACCCTGTCTCCCAGCCCCCACTCTTCCCAGGCCTGGCAAAATGGAGACAGAATTTGGCTCTTAACCTTTTTTATAGCCTGGAGCAAGACAAACCCTTAATCTCTTTGTCTTCCCTTTCCCCTCCCTCCCCCCCATTTGTAGGGAATAATCTCAAAATAGGAAGTTTATCTCTGTGAATGAAAATGAAAAGTATGACTGTAACTAGAGACTATTATTATTACCTAATTTGGTTTAGCTATAAAGCAGTATTTTGTTAGTAATTTAATCACCATGGGATTCACTAGTCAGGTAGACTTTGCAAAAAAAATTTCAGAAAGCAACAATCTTTTTTTATGTATCATTATAAGAAGTACTGGAAAAGTTTCTATATGTGTTTATGTAATGTACTGGGATTGTTCTCAGAACCTTTTGGTTTTCATTTGCCTCCCACTTTTGGGGCTGAGTGCGCCTGCTAGTTTAGAAAAAAACAAACAAGTGTTAACCATTTAGCAGCGTTCAGTGTTTAGTTTTCTTTTTAGGAGGAAAATACATTTCACAGAGACAATCCACTGAATTTATAGTACATTACCAGGGTGATTGCCATGGAAAACTCAACAGTTATGAGCTATCATGTTCCACAAAATGTTAAGAACATGCAAAATTTCTTACTATGGAGACACCTTACTTTTCAACCTGTGGTTTTGTTTAGCAAATTTTTCATTGTAATAAGTAGAACTGAAGTAATTTCATTTGACTATTTTTATCACTGTGGTTAAAGAACTCAGATTTGTTCTTACAGAACTGCTCTGCTAGAGAGAACATGAGGCTTGGGACCATGTGAGGAAGAGGCTGTGATGTGAGACTGCAGCTAGGGAGCTGCTGCCTACCTGCAGGACTCAGAGGGTAGGATCTTACTCAACAGCAACTGCTCCTGGCTGCAGTGTGTGCTTCACCTTCTCTCCCCATCCAGGACCCCCTCTGCCAAACACAATTTGTCAGCGGTCTAAACACATATATCTGATGTTGGACCCCAGAGCTGGAGGGAAGCTGAGGGGCTGTTGTGTGGCTGCTTGAGACTTGATGCACCACGCTGAGGAGATGGAGACAGATGAATGTCATGTGTGTATGAGCCTTGACAAGTCTGGCACTACACACTCTGATACTGCTTTTGGCTGAGTTAGCTTTTGATCTGAGTTACACCATGATAAATCTATGTAACTCTCCTGAAGTTTACTTAACGAAATTATCAGCGTTTATTTTAGTAGAGTTACTCTGTGTTTTACTGGATGCAATTAAGATCAAAATCCTGTCTGAGTTATACTATTGTCTTTAATTTTGAACAATTGAAATGTAAACAATTTCAGCAAACTTATGGAATAAGGAAAGGACAAATTCTCTTCTTATTTTTATCTATGGAAAATTAATGTTTAGGATTTGATGCTGTTTCTGTCAAGGCAGAGTGTGGCACTGGGTGTGTATTTTAAACAAGACTCAAACTGGTTGGATGAGGTTCATCTCAAATGAAACCTTAAAATCTTTTTCTCTCTTGTAGTAACTACCTTCTTTCTCCAACTGACATCCACTTTTTTCCGTATTAATGATTCATTGCTTTCCTACTAAAATGCTGAGTCTTCCACCTACTGTTTCCTTCTATTTTATTCCTCTATAGTTGTTCCAGCTAAGCACCATCTGTATGCAAAGCATCTGTTTATATGGAACATGTGGTTTTTATTTTGCTCTGCTCCAGACATGACGTGTATGTGCATAGGAAAGAAGATGAAGTAGTTAACTGTGCTAACAGAAAGCTAGATGTTTTAGAAGAAAACTGCTTGCTAAAGTGAACTAAAAAAATATATAATCTTTCCAATTAAAATATTCTTAAATCAAGGGAAAAAAAAAAAGAAGATATTCTGGATTAGTACTCCAAAAGGAAATATCTTTACCATTGCAAATTGTTGCTTTACACTCTGAAACTACAGCAAGGTTTCCAAAGTCTGTTTTAAGTAAGCAGGATTCTTGAGGAATGCAAAATCTAAAGCTTAAAATATGGAGTTCTTTTATTTTTTTCTTTTTCTATTTTTCTCCTTTTAATTTTATTTTTTTCCTTTTCCCCTACTTTTTCTGTTGTTTCTGTTTTCCTCATTTTCATTTTCCCCTTTCCTTCTTTCTTCTTTTTCTACTTGTTCTTTCCCTTTTCTTTTTTTTTTTCTTTTTTTTTTACTTTTTCTTTGTTCATAGACAACTTTTCAGATTTTTTTTTTTTTAATCAACCTTTAAGACATGGAGATTTTGTCTCATTTTGCATATTCTTAGGAAGTGCTACTACTTTAAATCTTATTTAACAAGGAAATAACCCATGGAGACTCTAGTAATTTTTACAGGCTGACTCTGGGAAACCTTTTCCTGCAATCTAGATAGAAAATGTTAGGAGGAATTCCAGAGCATCAGGGGACTATTCTTAGCTTGACTTTATGGTGAGGATTTAGATGCTTGAAGACTAGATATTCAAGATCTTACATGGACATTGTGGGGCTTTTCTGCACATAATTGTGTTTCTGAGCTCCCATGAAAGTCTTTAGACATACAGGTTAAAATTCAACCTGTCCATCATAAGAAACATCATTTAAAAGGAAAGAAGAGCTATGTGTATGCGTGAGAGTTTAATGCTTGCACATAGATGGAATAAAATGTTTTTTGAGGAGAATGAAGTGGGATCTGGAGGTTGGAATGTGCTACCATAATTCACAGGTAGGACACAATTGTCTCAGTCTCTGGGTTGGAGTGGTGCCTCCATCATCTTTATTTGCAGATCTCTCAGGTAGCAAGACTGCGTGTGAACACTCACAGGCCTCTCTGGGTGTGTTTCTACATCAGGAAGCCTTTGTGTTGCAGCGTATGTGGTTTAGGACAGGGGTTTGGATTCCACCTATTATTACAGCAATTGCCATTCTTTTCCAACCAGATGTACATAGCTTATGGTTTCCCTGTTGTGCAGAGAACACAACAGATTTGTGTTGCATATCAATTACAACATCAGGGTTACTTTGCATCTCTCTGAGTAAGTTGCAGGGAATGGAGAGCAGAAGTTAGATAGCACTTGAAATAGATTTGCTGATTTTGTTGTCTATCTAGTAAACAAATAGTGTCTCATAATTTTGGTATCTCTGTCCCCCTCTCTTTCTGACAAAGTATGTCTGTTCCATTTTTTGCCTTACTAAGCCCTTTGGGATCAGAACTTTATTCTGTGTACATCAAGTATCTAGTGCAAGGGCTCCTGACCCTTAGCTGAGGCTGTAACGAGTGCTATGAAAATGCAGATAATACTGCAAGTATAAAAATGTCTGTACCACGTAAAACCAGGCGCAGCTAGCACAGACTCCCCCTTCCGATGGTGAACAACTTTGTCTATTTAGGGTAAATACATAAGATAGTGGGCAAGAGTAGGAATATATACATTCTGATTTACCTTCCTGGATGCTGGCACTCAACAGTATAGGAACATGTACAGCCAGAGGGTGCATCTAGATCACTGTATGCAACAGACACTAATGGACCTACCCCTCTGCATCTGGTTCTTTCTCTGTCTGATTCTTTCTCTGAAACAAACTGTAAAGTAAAAACTAGGTAAATACCACAGATGATATAAATATTACTGCGGGTGAAAGTTAATACTACAGAGAGTGGAATAATGTGGACAAGCTACTAATGATGTTAGAGAATTTAGGGAGTGGTATAGCATAACTCAGAAACCATTAGCTAACTCCTTCAAAACACATTTTTATTCCGTGAGCAGCTTGGGGAACCACACCTAAGTTCTAGTGTTAAAAAAAAAAATGAAATGGTTTTATTCTTTTAAGCTTTAGTGACTTTGAGCACAGCAACAATCTGTAGGTATAGTTTCAAAGAAAATTGCATTCAGAAGTACTATATCATTTTTCTTTTGCTTTAGCAAGCCCAGCATACATGTCATATGTCATTTTTTCTGTGCGTAAGAAATGCAGTTTTAGTCCAGACAGACTAAAGAATTAACATTCTTGTTTCATATTCCTCACTGGTCACTTATTTTATATTCCCAGAAGAGTACACAAGCATGTGAAATTATAAGACTAATGATTGTACATGCATCAACGTGATTTCCTATTAATAATACTAGTGGGGTTTCACATAGATGTCAAAAGTCGTCTTCTGACTAGCTGCTGGCCAAGACCTTATACACCTTAGAAAATAAAATGGCTTGTAACCATCTTATTCTTTTCTTTTACAAATCTTCTATCACAAAAATGTATCATTTTCCTCACAGGGAGCTACACAGATGCTACACCTGATATTTTAAAGCCAAATAGTTTCTGCCTGACCTATTCCAAAGATATCTTAACAGATCTTCAGCTAAATAAATACCCTTACAATATTTTAGATCTTGTATATATAAAGGAATATCTGGATGTGCTTCAAAAGTGAAGAATATAAAAGATAGGAAACATTGGTGGGGATAGAAACAAGGGCAAAATATTTCAGGCCAAAGCTGAGGAAAGTGGACTTGGAAAGAAAATTCTACTGTACAGTGACTGAAGCGAAGCTATAGTATTCTTCTGTACTCTCTACCTAAGAATTGGGAGCCCACAATATAAAAGAAAGAATATAAATATAAAATAAATTAATTCCAGGAGTTACATTTACTACTGAAGGCCTTCCTTAAGACTTGTCAAGTGAAATTCCCTTTCACTTGAAATGGCCATTTTCCTGAAAAAGGATGGCAGGGAACAGCTCTTTAAGAAGGTCTTGTATATGAGGTAAGAATAAGAAGATGTGAGTGAAGATTACTTTTCAAATCATGTGGAAGATTAGCACCTTCCATGTTGAGAAGAATAACAGTAATCCACATAGTCAAGAACACTTAACACATTGGGTTTTTCAAGAAGAAATTCAGACTCAACAGGGTGCACAGAAAGTTATGCTTTCACATTCTAAATTGTTGTACATCAACTGGCTAGAAACAAATGCTTGTCTTCTGTCTGAAAAATGCAGGTTTTCTGGCTTAATTGTATAGCAGCTCTTTATTTTTGTTGAATGTAAATTCATACATGTCTTTTCAGGAATAAACTTGCCTGCAGATGGCTGCTATATGTTTCTGGAAATAATTGATAAAGCCTCTGTCTATTTAAACAAACTTCACTGGAAATCTTGCAAAGTTTTCAGTTAATTTTTGCAAATATTCGGGAAAGAAAGCCATGTCAGGCCAATAACATGGAGCTGTTCTATCGTGGATTATAATCTCACTGAAACTTTTTCACTGCAAATACTGGATGTGGTCTTTGATTTTTCTTATGGATGGGCAATGGCATATAAACTTTTTCATGCACACCCTGCTTCACTACTTCTGGTAACTTAAAGACTTCTGAGTTGGTATTTTTTCAAAGCACTCCTGAAAAAAATCTTTGACCTTTGGTTGGTTTCACTTGGAAGTGTTACTTTACATCATGTATTGAGCAATTCTCTCCATTACTTCAAAGTCTTCAAATACAGCTGTCCCCACTTTCATAGCTGTAAAATCAGATGTGTAACACACTACACTGAAGCAAAAAGAGACTTCATTAATTGTTTTTAATTTTCTCAGGTCTAGAGGAAGAACCTAAATCTCTGCAGCCAAATTTAATTCACCCATAGTTCACAGTCCCACAATTCACAGACAAATTTTGATTTTCAGAGCAGATGAATCAGGTCACTTCAGATCCAAAAGCACAAACATGTTTATTTGAATTACAAATTACTTCTTAGGTGGTTGATTATGTGTCCTTTATACAACCTGTCCTAAATCCTTCTCCATCCTCATTTCTTAGACATTTTCTAAGGGGAGATGACTGCATTTTCTGCTTGCAGTTTCCCATGGGTAAGAACATAACTTGGGGGTTGAGAAGTACCATATTAGCATAGTCAATGAGTAAACACAGATGAGAGAGAAAGTGCTATTGCATTTTGTAATCTTCTCTTAGGAAACTGCAGGAAAGCTGTCTGCTTTGCTGGAAAAGGAAAGAATTCACAATATACAATGTCTGTTATGCCCATGTAAGGAAGAGAGTAGTAACTTAAGGCCAACTTTACTACCCATTGCTCAAATCCCAGCTTTGAGGCACTTAATAGACTGATAGATGTGGTTAGGTGAGCAGAATAGAGTCCACTCTGTGACACCACCCCATCTATATGCAGTTCATTGTTAATATATAGCTAAACCAGGAAACTTCTACAATCAGATAAAGAAAACTCTACAGTATGTGATTATGGCTTGGTCAGATGTGAACGTCTGTATGAAAAATAATACCTCAGGTTGAATAACAAAGAACAGCTTGTATTTGAACTTGTCCGTGGTGAATTAAAATGAATTCCCCAAGTCCCTTTGCTCATGGTAGCTTTCAATTTTGTAGCATTTTTCAACCCTTTTGCTCCTTCAGGGTCATGAGTGATTAATTTTATTGACTTAATCTCAACCTGATATTTTTACTGCAAATCCTTCCAATGCTCAGAGTGTAATTGTAATTTAGCGATTTAAATTTGTAGATTCTCTTCCCCAGAAATAAAGGACTATATTTCACTTTTACATTTTTAAAGCTATTTTTATGTTTCTCTTACAAAATGAGCATATAACACATAAGAAAATTGGGAATGTTCTTTTTGTAGTGACGTATTAATCACTACGGGTCTCTTCATTATTGATTTTTTTTTGCCTTTAATTTATAATTTTATAATGAAGTCTGCAAGCAATTTATTCTATGCTTGTGGAGGGTGGGTAGCAAAAGAATCAATAAAAGAGCTGAAGTTTAATACAGAAAGCAAAATGTGTTTCATGAGCTACAGTATAGAACTGTATTGTGTATTCTACTCACCAAACCATTATTGATATTAATGAAATTGCACTGTGTGTAATGAGGGGAGAATATTCACTGGAGATTTCCAGTACTGCTGAAGGATCCACAGAATTGACTTTGCCCTGAAAGTAAACTCTGAAAGATAAAAATATCTAAACTATCATACACATTTAATATTAAATCTAGCTAGTTGCAGTGAAACAGTTGAAACACTGTTGAGATAGCATAAGAAAGAAGCATTGCAAATTTAGTAGAGGTCAAATTTTCATATATGCCTAAGTCCCTCATACATGCTCTTCTGTCAGCTACCTTTTGTGTTAACAAATATTAACTTTTAAACCCAGAACTCCTCTGCTCTGGTTGTGCCTCCTTTTATTTTTTAATATAGGCTGATGGAAGTTAATGCCATCTCTATCACTTTTCTATCACTTTTGTGACTGCTAACATGAAAAAGGGCATATGCAAGAGATTTTGCTTCACATAACTAGACACCGAGTTGAGGCATATTTTGAAAATCTGGCCTATAGAGGTGTTATATTCCATAGAGAGAATAAAAATTGCTTGACCTAAGAACAACTAAGGCTAATCAAGCTGATTAAAATAAATACACATTTAGTGACTGAATTTTTTCACCTTCTTTTTATCTTTGCTTTCGCTGTATCTTGGATATCCATAATGAAATATGGATCTGAAAAAAACAGGACAAGAAGCTAGAAGAGGTCTTTTTCTTCTTTTTACCAGCTTCATTGCTTTTAGAATATCATGCTAACTCCTCAGGAAGTTACTTCAAAGGAGTCTAGGAGGATGAGTATCCAAACTGCTCTTAGGTTTTCACTTATATTCCAGTTACTCTTGTTCTACTCAAGAAGTACTGCTACTTGAATTTGCTTCATTCAAAATTGCACTGGAGTTTTGTTTCCTTCCATAGAGTCCTGCTTCTGCCCCTGAATTTACATTTTGGGGTACATGTGACTGGAGACATGCTCTGTAGCAGAACAGTCAGTAGAAATTTTGATAAGAGGCTAAAAGCAGTCTAATTTGCCCTTATCTGAAGACAGAAAATTGTCCCATTCTTCACTGCAGCATGGTTGGATACTTGAGTCATTTTCCTTTCTGGAAGAATCCTTCCTGTCAATTTGCAGGAGCCTAGGAAATGAAAAAGGTTTTTGCGATATAATTTGTGTAATGGAGTCACAGTTAAAATTGGCAGATGTCTTCTTTTGATGGTACTCCTTAGGCAGATGCCCTGAATGAAAGAAGTAGCACTGGCAGAGGGGTTTTTGATTGTAGAAGGTCCTGCATGTGGGCTGGACTGGGTATGGAGTGGGCTGAGAGTAGCCATGAAGAGAGGGACTTGGAGATGGGGATTGACGAGAAGCTCAACATGAACCAGCAGTGCGCTCATGCAGCTCAGAAGGCCAACCAGATAATAGGATGCATCAAGAGGAGTGTACCCAGCAGATCAACTGAGGAGATTCTCCCCCTTTACTCTGCTCTTGTGACAACCCACCTTGAATACTGCATCCAGTTCTGGTGTCCCCACCATAAGAATGAGTCCAGAGGAGGGCCACAAAGATGATCCAGGGGCTGAAGCACCTCTTCTATGAGGATAGGCTGAGGGAGCTGGAGAAGATGCCAAGGGGACCTTATAACTGCCTTGCAATACCTGAACGGAACCTACAGGAAGGCTGGGGAGGGACTCTTCACAAGAGTGTCCAACGATAGGATGAGGGGAAATGGTTTTAAACTGAGGGAAAGTAGGTTTAGATTGGATCTTAGGAAAAAGTTCTTCACTACGAGAGTGGTGAGACTCTGGAATAGATTGACCAGAGGGGCTGTGGATGCCCCCTCCCTGGAGGTGTTCAAGGCAAGGTTGGATGAGTCCTTAAGCAGCCTAGTCTAGTTGAGAGGGGTCCCTGCCCATGGTGGGGAGGTTGGATTAGATGATCTCTAAGGTCCCTTCCAGGCTAAGCCATTCTATGATTCTAAAAAAATAATAAATCTATTCTATGATCGTTCGTTTGTGGTGGTGGTGGGTCATAATGAGGAGGGGGCAAACTTCTTAAGTTAGCTTCACCTGTGGATCCAGGGGAGAGTAAGAAAGCTGACACTAAAAGAAAAAAAAAAAAGGAAAAAAAAGAAAGAATAGTTTCAAGCTCCTGATTAACAAGTGAGCTCTTCTTTTGCTTTTGTTTTTTTTTGGAAGGAGGATGAGTCCTGGAATAATGTGTTATGCAAATTTTTACTTGGAAAATTGCAGCAGTTTCTTATAAGTACAAAATATGATTGTCCTGAAAATCAACCCAAATATCAAGAGTTTAACTTTAGTAAAACTTAGTATTTGTTTGCAGTGAAGACAATTTTCACAGTTTAAACACCCCTTATACATGTTTGTGGAATGTTCAGTTCAGTGCTTTTCACTCACTTTATGTCACTACAGAGCTGGATAATAATAATTCTTAGAAATGCTCAGAGGTACTGCAGATTCAAAGAAACAAAGTCAGCTACCCATAAAGATATGTAGAAATGCTTATCTATCTTAAAGGCATTTTTAGAAGCACTGCCTCCCACATACATTTATAGGGGTTCTGGCCAGCAAACATTTAAGAGATTATATCTTTGGCAGGTAAACTTTCAAACTGTATTTCAGTCTTTTTATGTCTTGAATCTGGATTATTTTTTTTTTCTGAAATTGTGTCCTTATACAAATACTTGGGCTTGATAACAGTTCTGATTTCTCAATTTCCACATATAATTGCTGTCTTGTGCTTGCAAAATTGAACAGCCAAATACTTGTGAACTAGAGCTGGATGATGAATTGAAAGCGTTTCAACCTTTAACCCCACATGTCTTTAAGTCCTGTCTACTTACATAAAACTGACAAAACCACATTTTTATGGTTTGTTTTCTGTGCAGCAGATCTAAACCAGCTTTTTAGAGGAAAAGGAAAATAGATCATATTCTGCTTCAATCAGTATCAAAGTAAAGAGAGAATTTTGAATTATGGCAGCACTGCGTGTTACTGAAGAAAGAGCAAGAAAGAGAAAATGTCTAGCTTCTCTTTGCAAACCTGAGCTGAGCAAAGAAGGCTGACAACTTTGGAAAAATAATATTGTCCATTCCTACAGTTACATGGCCCTATATGAATTGGTTAGGAGGTCATTCAATGTAAGAATTGCCACTCTACATTATGCTCTTAGCTTCTGAGATTCAGCCGAGATTAATCACATACACAAATGAATCCAGACATCTCTGACAAAAGTATTGTGTGGTTTTTTTTTTTTTTTAATTTATTTTTTTTAATCTAAGTTTCACATCAATTCTTTGATAGAAGACCATTTCTGGATGCCTTTTTTTACCTGTCACCTTGGCCCTTTATTGTTCTAGACAGATTGACATTTGAATTGTAGAAGTAAAGATAGAGTGGCATGGATGTCCTGATTCTTATTAGATAGAGAACTTCTAGCAGGAGTGTATACAACTTACAATAACCCACAACTCAGGCTGTCTTCTGTGGTCTGTTCCTTTTCACATTTGTGAGACTGCCTTTTCTGCTTTTTGTACTGTCAGCAATTCCACTCATCTTTGATATAAAAAGCTAACTAAATTTGGAAAAAATCTTAATGCAGGAGAAATACTGTATGTACTGAACTAAAGCCACCTTCAGAGAAGGTTGAGATACCTCTTTGAATTTACTGTTGCAAGCAATGTTTTGTAACTATATATTGCAAAGAGGTTAAACTGCACTAGGGAGAAAGTGGCAACAGAAGGAAAACTGTAACAGGAAGAAATAATTATTCCTATGAAAATAAAGGAGACTAGATGTGTATAAATTACTTTTCATGCCAGAGCTAAACAGGCCCCTTAGGAAGATAATAAAGGCCTCTTGAACCTCAAAGGCTTCTTGCTGCTTTCATATGCAGCTTCGCCTATAATACCTGTTTTGTTCGAATTAAAACTCACGCTCCTGTTGCCAATACAGAAATCTTTTCAAGCACATTGAAGGCATTGCTCTTGGGACCAGAAGTGGGATAAAACATTCTGAAGAAATATATTTTCCAAAGTGAGTTTGTCATTTCTTTAACCTCATCCCACAAACACAAACCATAACAAGAATTTTGATAAACATGTTTATCTTCAGAAGAATGTGAGATCTGAATAAAATGTTTCTTGCTTTGCTGCTCAGAATGAATGTAATTGCAAATGATAGAGGATATTTGTGCTGAAATACTTTAGCTTATTTAACATTTATGATAAGACTACAATATAAAGCATGTCTACTCTGGAAGATCTGTTTGAATAACGATGATATTTGTGACATTAATCATAGCCAGCCTGAATAAATGAGTCCAACAATAAATTGTGTGTCAGTATAGTAGAGTAGTATAAATAGAGACCAACTATTTAAATAACTGAATGCCAGCTGATGCTTTTGTTACAGGAGTTAGGAATAGATCCCAGAATTCATTACATTTTTTCCATAGTACTATTAATTTAAAATTTTTTATTAGACTGCATGATAATAATTGAAAGGCATCTTTTACTGTTTGAAGAGCCCTTATGAAAATGAAGGATAGGATAGTTTCCCTAAAAAAGAGTCATGATCCCATAAAGAGAGAAATGAAAGTCTGAACAATGTTTCTGAAATCCTAGAGCTACGAAGATGACGAGGGGACTGGAAAATATCTCTTATGAAGAAAAGCTGAGAATCCTGGGGCTGTTTAGCCTGGAGAAGAGAAGACGGAGAGGGGAGCTTATCAATGTTTACAAATATCTGAAGGGTGGGTGTCAAGTAGAACAGGCCAGTCTCTTTTCAGTTGTGCCCTGTGACAAGACAAGAGATAATGGTAGCGAGCTGAAACACAGGAAGTTCCACCTCAACACGAGGAAAAAGTTCTTTACTGTGAGAGAGAAAGAGCACTGGAACAGGCTGCCCAGATTGGTTGTGGAATCTCCTTCTCTAGACACTTTCAAGACCCGCCTGGATCTGTTTCTATGTGTGACCAAGGTATTCCTGCTCTGGCAGGGGGGTTAGAATTGATGATCTCCAGAGGTCCCTTCCAACCCCTACCATTTTCTCATTCTATTATTCTATGACTCTATGAAAACCTTTCAGCATTGCAGGATTATGTCTGGAGGGAGGAAACAAGGTATCAAACCAATGATAAACCTGGTGGTATAACGAGCATTAGAAGTCCTGTGGGATCATACCTTTTATCCAGATAGAGGTGTTTTCTGGTACCGAATTTATGGTAAAGGACATTGTGTATTTGAAGTACTTTTGTATTCAGATGTTTTACTATAAATGAGAAGTAAGGAAAAACAACAATAGAATAGAAAATTATTCTAAACTATGGAGACTAATTTAGAGAGAATGAGAAATTATGGCATTTGTAGGACCATTCTCAGAAATGGAATGCCATCAAAAGTGAGGATTTATCTGGAAGTGGTAGGAAGGGTGAAAAACTGAAGAGATGATCCCACATTCCAGAAGTGTGCATAATTCCACCATGGTGCAATTTGACAGTACAAATATGCGGTGGTGAAATACTTTGGGTAAAGATAAAAGGAATAGAAACCAAAAAAGAGAAATAATAACAGCCATCTGTTATGCATCAGAAGATCTGGAAAGGAGCATGGAAAAAAGAATTCCTGGATCATCCTTTATGCTGTGGGATGCAGTGCTCCTGAGGAATGTTTACAACTCATATATTTGCTGCTTAGCAAACCCAACAAGGCTGCATCACTGAAGACGTCTGTAAAGTATGCAGAAAACAAATTTTGGAAGCAGTGCTTAACTGTGCCCATAATGTAAAAGCCAACTGTGAGGGACTGATGAAGAATCATTCTCTTTAGCAAAACCCCACATGATTTAGATATAGTCACTATTCTGAATTCCACCTATTTGGATTCCTACTCATTTCTGATGATGTGGCAGTCAATTTAGGAGGGAAGTGTGGTATGAAGAGATAAACATTTATCAAGTCTTTGTTCTTGCCAAGGCAGGGCTTAACCGAACTGTTCTTTGAAAGGCCCAAACCACCTGAGCCTGTGAGACTTTACAAACTGATAAAGTTCAATGCAAGTTTGGGCTTTGTTGTATCACTGTGGACGTTTGACTGCCCTGAAATGGTACACACAAGTCAGAGCACTGCACAGCTGGATAGGTGAACTGTGAATAGAACAAAAGAGTGCTGATTTTCCAAATATACCCTTGAAAGTGCTATTTTGCTTGAGTTCCAGAAAATGCTGAAATGGAGCTTTGAATTCTGTTTTTGCAAAATAGAGTTTGTTATTGGTTGCTTTATATTAACTTCAAAGTTACCAGAAATATGAATGCAAGAGGTAAAGTTTTCTCTGTTTATTGCATGACTTCTCCAGTTGATTTATATGACGATAAGCCGACATCAGGTGAGAAGTGTTCACTGACAGAAACACCCTCTTATATAAATGATAAGGTCAGAGCACTAATATATTCTTTTGTTTGCTTGTTTGTTTTTACAAAACACCAAGCCAGTCTGGTCAAGTTCTTCAGCCACACTAGGGTCTTCTGTTCCTGCCAGGAGAAAATTTACCCCCACAATGAATACACTTCCTCCCTGGCCTAGATTAGAACCCTCTCTCTATGGAGTTTGGTCAAAAATACAGAAAACTGCATGCTTTGGTAAGGGCAGTAGTAACACATTCAAGATCCACTTAGAATTTGGTTCTTATGATTTTTTAAGTCTTGGCTTATCAAAAATCAATAATCAAGTTAGTTACAAAAGAATCCCAAAGAAGAATCTTTTCAAGTCCTTCTTCAGTGCTAACCATACTGATGTCCTGGTTCAAGAACCTACTGTAATGCAAACAGTGATTTGCAGTAAGAAACTGCTTTATAAAGAAACATTCTTGACTGCTGTGACTAGTTGTTATGGTTGTAAAATTCATAATCAAGATGAAAATAACATGCAACAGTAATGAAAAAAGTTATGATATATAAGAAAAATATCCTCTTACAGTTTGAAAAAACTGTGAACAATGCAACTGTTTCCAGGGTTTTCTGGAATACAGAATTATTTAAGTAAAACAAGGGTACTTTTCTAAGCTAAATTAATACAGTGTTGAAGCTATCATTTTCTCAGTTAATTCATATTTCTTTCAAAATCAAAGCACCTTCTTTTAAAAGACAGTGTGCTCAAGGAGGAATTAATTATTAAACCTGAGGTGTCTTCAAGGTTACTTATATGGGAGGAAAGCTCAGAGTCAGTCTGTAACAGCAGCTACAAATACTTTGCAGGAAAACAAGAGGGCAAGACATTTGCATGTCCCATATTGCACACAGTTCTCATAAACTTTGTGTTAGCAAAGGGGATTTGTTCCTATTATGATTTATTTTTTTCCTATAGATTACACTAAGCAGAAATATTGTCTTGGATCACAAATGCCTCTCTGCCATTGCCTTAGCACAGATTCCTCAAAAGCACTAACCTATGTGACCTATGTGTGAGTCTCCGATGACTCCAATTATACTACTCTGAGCTCTGATTCCTTTATGCAGCCTGCCCTTAACTTAAAAAAGTTGAAAAGGGAGGAGGTCTGAGGAGAATGAAAAGCCGTATCACATGGCCTGACCACACTCTGTACCCTGTGAGGTAGGCCATCGAAATCTTGGGGAGGTAGAGAGAGGGAATTTATTTCCCAAATCTGTAGATATCAAGAGCAACTGAGTTCCACCTCACTGGGGTCAGCTGTGCAAAAGCATCAGATTTTGACACGGTTAACTTGAGAAGTGATGAAGGAACAGAGATAAATGAGAAACAGAAAGTAGGTTACGAAAGGGAACAAAAATGTGGACCAGGTTATGCAAGAACAGAGGGGTCAGAGCTTGAAGAACCTTGGAAGTTATTGGTAAAATCCTGAACTCAAATCTCAATTTCAGAGGGAACCAATATCATGGCGTGAACAAGGGGGCAGCGTGGTAACTGTAGAGGCAGCAGCAGTGGGATGAAGGTGAGATAAGATGCTTTGATAAAAAAATGTGCTACTGATGGAAACCCTCAAATCAATGCTACTTCTTTGTAGAAATTTGAGGCCAAGTCTAGGTCCCACTGAACCTTCTAGCAAAGTTCAACAGGGTCAGATTTTGCCTCCAAAAATTTAAGTTGGATACCAGATTGCTGTGAATATGCAGCAATACACACTTCAGTGTGTATCACTTCGAGATTTAGCTTCAGGATTCTTTTATAAGGGTTTGTGTGGTTTCTACCCTTCAAAATGCTGCAAGTACAAAAATGTCCTCTGCTCTATATTACGTGTTGCTCTGTGGCCAAAAACAATCCTGAACTGAGGTTTTAGCTGGAGTTGTAAGGAGAATCCATTTGCCTATTCTGTGATAATTTCCACTATTTCAAAGAGTCTTCCTGTCTAAAAGCAGAATGGAAAATCAAAATGTGTTTTTAAACAGAAAGAATAATTCAGTGGGTAATCAGAGTGCACTAGCTGAAATTTTGCAACACATTCACAATGCTTTCTTTCAATTCTGACCTTATAGGTTTTATGTCTTCATTGTAATGCTTCAACTATAAATGAATTCCAATTTTGAAATTAAAAAATACATTGAAAAAAGGGCCAAAAATGTTTTGACAGTTTCAAAATGTTCTCCTTTAAAAAGGAAAATTAATGAAATTTAGTATTCCACAGATAGATAGATCAGCATTTCCTGTTGAAAGATTTTATGCTAAAAATAATTTCACTTGCTGTTGACTTTTAGCCAAATCTTAAAACTTAAAGTAAATGACAGAACTTGGGATTGATTTTGACCCACAATAGAAAACACCTTCCTCCACTGTTAAGCTGTTATCCTCTTGCAAAATCGCTACTCATTTGTGTGTGAGTGGAAGGTAAATTGCACAGCCACATGTGCCACATGATGACAATTATTTTTCTCCTGCACAATATATGTTAGTCTTGCTTTTCATGGAAGATATGGTCAGTCATTTCTGTGGCTAAGCTCCATAGAAGCTATAGCCGTCAGACATAATGTTAGTGCTTGTCACTGCTTGGCTTCTATATGGCAAGTGGGCTCTCACCAGCTTAGACTTGCTCCCCAGCATGCTTGGATTAGGAAATGCATCATTCCAGCCCACACAGACAGGTTTTTTCCTGTGAAAACCTCAATGCGGAAGGAAATGTCTTTGGCTCTAAGTGGTGGGAAGCACTCTTGTCTAAGTAAGTGTAGACATCAGGTATTTGAATCTGCTTTTCCTTTTTTTTTTTCTTTTTCCTTTATTTATCAACACGTGTTTCAAAGAAATTATTCTTATTGCACTAATGTTTAATTTAAATATGGCAACTTCAAAGTTAGGATGAGCAATATTGAATCTATCCTTTACCCCATTTTAAGTCATAAACTGGGCTTTCTTGAGATTGGGAATGTTTATACTGACTTGTCATATTTTGTAAATGAAACAAATGGAGCCAGATTGTGATTCATAGTTTACAGATGCTATGGGTAAAGTGAAGAAGATAATAAGAAGAGTTTTGCCAGACTAGCAAAGACAGTCATTGTCAGTAATGTCCCCAAAGGAGGAAGAGGGTAAGGGTAATGAGGAGAGTGCACTGGGTGTGAGACCCAAAATCCTCCCTTGATATTCTGCTGCCAGTTGTTCTGTCCTCATGCCACCTCACCCCTCTGTGGTGGCTGTATGTAAATAGCTGTGATGTGTTGAGATGCATGTGATGGAAATAATCAATTAGCAACAGGGAATAAATAATTATTTTTATGTAATATCTTAAACATCCCTTTTTGTGTTGTGTTAATTTAAGACAGTAATACTGATATGACAATACTACAGCTGATTTGGTTAAAGGGTTGCATCATCCTTGCACTTTTTGCTAAAGAGTTAAAAAAAATTTTTTCTCAGACACATGAGACAGTGTACAGGGAACAATATATCATGCAGCTATAAAAGCAGAAACAATAAGTTTAATCATTTAAAACCATATTCACTGTGGGAGGCTAGGTGGAATCTTGCTCCAGAGTATATTTAAGTGGGACATCTCAGAGGGTCTGTTATAAACTGAGGTGTTGGTAAAAGAAAGGTCTTTGAAGAAAATTGATACCAATAGTTAGAAATAGTTTGGGTTTTTTTTAAATAAAAATCATAACAGATTAGTCAGACCATGTACTTCTCACTTTAGAGCTATATAGGAAGTTAGCTATTAAATGAGTGAACTATTAATTGTGGCATACAGTCTTCTAAAATGTCCTTGTTGCTTATGAAAAGAAAATGACACAATCTGAAAAAAAGAACAAAAAAGGCTTAATGAGGCAGTTGGGGATATATAAATCTTAATAAATCTGACATCTGTATTCAGCAAATTGGTAGTAGTTATAAGAATAGAATCAATGAACATACCTATATATGATTTGCAGAGTAGGACGCAAGCATTGTGTTTAAATAGGGAATTAGTCTTAAAAATGTGGATTTCTTTGCAGGAAGAAACTGGATGGGAAAATCCCATTGATACCTTCTACTGGGTTTTCCAGAAGGATTTTGAGGAGGTTTTAATCAAATGCTCTTAAGGAAATTAAATGCTGTGGCACAGAATGAAGGGTCCCAGAATGTTTAAATAGCAAGTTTGAAGGTAGAAAAGAAACCAAAAGGGGAAATGGTTGGCTTTCCTGGTTGATGCAGAAGTGGAAACCAACAGAGATGGTTGCTGAGCTCTGTGCCTTCAAAGACATATAGGTTTTGTTAAGGGAGTCAACAAAATGAGGTGACACAGCTTTTTTAGACAGAGCTGGCAATTTAGGGTAGTTTTGGGGGGATCTTAAAGTGCTGACTGGATAACAAAATCACAGACATAATTCAGTGTTGGAAGGTGTAAACTGATAAGCCTGTGAGGTGGACATATCTTGAAGACTGCATGCAGTCCTGTCCCCTACATCTCCAAAAGGATAAAGCAGAATTAGAAAAGGGTGACAGGGCACTCAGAGTTACAAAGTAGCTTCTGGATAAGGACTGACTATATAAACTTGGTATCCTGAGTAGGAAAAGAGATGCCTGAGGGAGGAGGGAACAGAAATCTATAAATCATGAGTAGCACAAGGGAGGCAGCACAAATAGGGACATGGAGCAGCAGGTTTGACAAACAAAAGCACGACTTCTTCACAGAAAGGGTATTTAAATTATTGATGGAATTCACACTGGATTCTGAGGATGCCAGAAATTTACATGGCTTCAAAAGTGGTTAGATGAATCCACAAAAGAAGAATCCATTACAGGCTGTAAAACAAAAAGATGCCACTTCTGGCTCAGAAAATGTTGGAGCTCATAGAATGCTAAAAGCCAGGGGAACATTATTGCATCTATGTCTTCACTGGCATGCTTCCTAAGCTCTCTTGGCCACTGCTAGAGGCAGGATGCTGAACCAGATGGTTCTTTGGTTTGACTTACCATCATTCTCATGTGTCTATACCTGCTTTCCCTTTGCCATAGCTTGGAAACTCATGTTTCCTTCTGCTGAGGTGTCTGAGGCACTTGCAGCTGCCGGGGACAGAGGGAGGATGTCCATTCCCAGCAGTGGGATTTGCCCTGTTTTCAACACTCTACTAGCAGCCCTAAGGGCTGTAGCCCAGCTCTGAATCCTGAAATTTGGGGTGGTAAATTTCTGCTTTTGCCTGTATTATGAGAAGCTCTGGATGAACTTGTCCTGTGTTTGGGACCTTTCAGAGAAAGTAGACCTGACCAGTAGAGTGATTCTCACCTGCTGAGAGATTTTAGCACTTGGAATGAAACCCGTCAGAAAGTCATTCAGGAGTTTCCAGCCAAACATATAAATCACTGCAGGATCTACCGGACCTTGGCCTGGTTTTACTCAGCCAAGCAAAGTGAAGCCAAGCCAAGCAAATGAGCAGTAATTTTCAAAATATGTGCTGAGTATTCAGGTGCAGAATTGAGCTCTAAACAAATAGGAAGTAGCTCCTGATTTTTACTGAAATTGTGTGAAATGTTTTGGGTTAATAGTACAAACCAGATTTTTTAGGGGACTGAAACTGTGAATAGGAGTAATCTGCAGATAAATTTAGCTGAATAATGAATAAAACAGGTATTATATAAACCAGAAACATTTAATTCCAGAATTTTCTGAAGGAAAAGTTTCATTTTAGAAAATGTTTACTAAAATGTTTACTTCCTACAATTGCAAAATACACTTCTTCTTAGTGGCTAAGAATGGCCCACTGTAAAAAGAAAAGGATTTAAAATGAAAGCAAAAATCATTATATATTAACTTGATCTTAAAAAAAAAAAAATCCTTATTTTTCTAAAACCATAAAATGCCTCTTTTGATTCAAACTCAACTGATTAAATTTTGTTTTCCTTTTTCTCTAGTGACTGAACCAAATAAACATTCTTGTTTTTCTAGCTCTCTTTTGGGTTATATTATGAAAGATTTACAAAGTGGTTCACACTGAATTGAGTGCATTCATAACAAATTATAGCTGCATTTTCCAGCAAGACTAAAGAGTGTTTTTTATCTTTGTTTGCAAATAATGGTTACTGCCCCATTAATATCAATGAGGAAGGATAGAAAAGAGAAGTTCAAAAATTTAAATTTGCAGTTATTGAAACTTCTTGTTTTAAGTGTTTAGTGATGATTAATGCAGATACCACATTTTCCCTTTCTTCTTCATGATCATTTTGACTTCCTCAGTTTAAGGAAAACATTCAGAAGAAAAGTTTCCCTTTTTTTCCCTTCACTCTTCTTTTTTCTTCCTTTTTGACTGGCTATGGCTTCCCTGATTCTTCTCTTTCTTTGAGTACTTTAGTGCTGATAAATTCTTTTAACAAAAATTTGTTTAATGACTTGTTTCATGGAAAATTTGCTTTGTTGATTCCTTTTTTTAAAAAAAGCAATTTATTTTATCAGGAGAATAACTGTCTTTTTGTGTAATCATTCTCTTCAGTGGATGCTTGCCAAAAGGATCGCACAAACAAAATGCTGTTTCTAATCTCAGTTGGCCATGCAGAGGAGTGAGCTCCCCACATGCTTATTTGCAAGTTGATTTGAGGGAGAGCTGTGAGGAAAGGCAAATTCCCTGTGAGGGAGTGAATCCCCATGAGCCAAAGCTGCCATCCTGTTTCTCCTAGCTGTGTACCTGGGAGGTACATGAGGTGGCATAAGCCTGAGGAACACGTCAGTCCTCATAGACATTATTAGCAAGGACTTTTTCTCCTCCATTGCAGTGCATGGTACTTCTGGATGAGCTGAGTCCCCTTTTCCACTTTCCTTTGGAGCAGCAGATGTCAGTCACTGCTGTAGGCTTGATACTACACTGTGTTACTGCTGGTATGTTGCTGTTGCTAATTAGAGGTGATTTCCACTCACAGAAAAACCCTTGGCTAGTACATCAAATAGGTCAAATGCTGTGCTTTCACTGCAAGACCAAATAACATTGTACATGTTGCACCCACTGTTTTCCCCCTCAAAACAGGGTGGCTTCACTTCTGCCATCCTGTCTCTAGACCCCTGTCCCTTGGGTCATGCCCAGGCCACGAGTATGTTTGCACACTCTCTGTGGGCAGGGCAGTGCTTCATCCCATGGCCTGTTCAATTACATGCAGGATGTGGTCGTTGGCGTTAGAACTACAGAGAAGGCTGGTCCCTTGGTCTCTGCTATATCATGCATGGGAATGTAGCAACTTGTATTTTTGTTGTACTAAAAGCCTGAGGTATTTGCCTTAACACCTAAAACCATTGCTATTACTAATTGCCATTTTATTGTGGCAACGGAGTGACAGCTATCTCTCAAAGGAATGCAGACACAATCTATATGTATCCTAAGTAATTTATAATCAAAAGGCTCCAATCCTGTGCTACCTTCTGTGATGCATTTAGTCCATATTTGCATTCAGTCTTCACACAGATTTAGCTTTATAGTTTTTCAACCTTTGTCAGGATGCTGAGGGTGCCTTTAAAGGCACCATATCTTTGTAGAGAGATTTGGATAGCTTGGATTGGTGCAAAGCTTCTGCACCACCATTATAGTTTACACCGGAATGTTTACTCCTAGTTTTAGCCTCATTCATATCTGCTCCAAAATATGTATAGCCATATTTAATCATCTACTTTGACTTCCTTCCTTCCTTCCTTCCTTCCTTCCTTCCTTCCTTCCTTCCTTCCTTCCTTCCTTCCTTCCTTCCTTCC
>JAAGNO010020438.1:28894-59929 GCA_033439905.1 Ceryle rudis
CCTTCCTTCCTTCCTTCCTTCCTTCCTTCCTTCCTTCCTTCCTTCCTTCCTTCCTTCCTTCCTTCCTTCCTCTCTTTATATTTATAATTTCTGTATTTTTAACTGGTCATTGTGATTTCCCTTTCAGCCTTTGCAAGTGTTCAGACTTTTCACTTTTCCTTTTCTCTTCTTTTCAATGGTGAGGATTCTCTTTAACAAAATACCCACATCTATTTTAGTTGTGATGCTTCCCTAATATCCTATTTTTAAAGTATCATCTATTGGTGGTGTGGAAAAATCTTGCAGGTTTTATTCCCTTGAGTTGTTTTTTACCCAGTTAGCTAGCTGATATCAGTGGCACTGACTGAATGAGGAAGAGCCATTCACATAAAATGCCTGTGCTATCAAGACTTTAGTTACCATGACTAAGAGACACTGAAGTGTGCAATATGAAAGACATTTTCCTTTCACAACATATTTCCAAACCCAAAGTGGCAGGTAGTAGTTTTCTGTTGGCTATATTAATTTCTGGTGTAATCTCATAGAAGGTTGTAGAATTATCATTAAGAAGAAATTCAGAGCCCCAACTTGAAATCTTGGTACTGCTTCACAGAGCTATAAATTACAATGGTCTGGCATAAGAATTTATGGAAGCACTAATTGCTTAAAACTAAATGGATATTGTTGTGTTCAAGGAGGTCACACAGTTCTACTTACTTTTTGGTGATTATTCACATTAAACATCCAAGCAGAAAAAACAGACCATGACATATATGTGGAAATACTTAAACAACCACTGCAATGAATGATTTAGTGCAGATTACTTGAAAGATATTTTCACATTTTGCATTTTAAATACTGCTGTGTTGTCTGAAAATTCTGGGACACATCCGTGAACAACTGCAGAGCAGCCCATGTCAGAAGCACAGGACAGTAATGGCAATCAGGAATAACAAACTCTAATTTTCACTTTGTGAAGGATGATTTCTGTGCATTATGGGTTATTATGTTATTATGTATAGTATAGTTAAGCTTAGAGGCTTCGGTGAATTTGGCCCTTTGCTAAACAAGTCATAGTAGAAGCACATAAAGAGAGAATCTTTTCTGAAAAAATTACTTTACAGTCTTCAAGAAAAGAGTTTAACAGAAGCATAGAAAAATGAAGCCTGTTAAGATGATGCTGTAGAAGAGTGGCTGAGTCAAGAATATAAACTGAGCTTCCAAACTGGTCCTCTTACTCAGATCCCACTGTCATAGTCATGAGGTTAAATCTAAGCACTGGGAACGAAAAGCTTAATTTTTCTGTAATCATAGCAATCAGTAACATGTGGTGGCTGTGACTGCAAATAAGTGAGTTTAACTTTGGAACTTTCTGTATAAAATTGATGTATTTTGCCACTTTTAATGCCACCAAAAGCATTCCTTGTGCATTATGCATAATATTGCTGCCAGCTACATGGAGAGAATGGGGAAACTTACATACAGAAAGCTGAAGGAATTTCCACAACTGTTCCACTGTGGGGCTGGCATTGTAATTTTTGTCTGGGTTCAGTGGCATAGTGAGGGATCCAGACACAAAATAAGGTAATTGAAAACATTCCCAGGACGACTGAAAAAAAGTGGTCATGCTCTTGTTTCGCTGAAATATTGTTCCTCTGCAAGGAGTAGTGCAGTAAAAGCAGTGTCATATTACTTTAACAGAAGCTTTTAACGTTTTTACTGACAGAATCTAAAGCATGTGGTTATGGAGTGTGAAATTCTCATTAAAATTCCTTGAGGAAAATCAATTGAATAAATATCCAGTAATTTTCACAATGCCCTCATTGCTGTAGTTTTACATTACGATAATTCTCTCCATTGATCAGCTTTAGTCTCGTATTATATGAAGAGCTCAGATTCTTGTTCAAGAATTTACTATCTGTCAGGGGCAATTCTGATTATTGGTAAGTCTAAAGCTATAGAAATATGTTGCAATAACTGTGGCCTGGGTCATACCAATGCATTCATGCAGCTTCCCTGTGCTACTCTCCTGGACCAGTGGCAGTTACCTCTCCCTGCACACCTGTCTCACTTTCTGGTTCATATAGGGAGAATATGGATAAAGCAAGTGGGATTGTGGAAAGAGATGATGAATCAGAATTGGGAAACACCACCAATCCTACTCATCATACTCAAGTCCCATTTGGCCTTTTCCCTTTGCTTGTCTTCATAGAGAGGATTTTTTGGAGACCATGGTATGCTGCTATGCAGCCTGGGAGTGAAGGGATGGAACTCTGAACTGATACACAAAGGGTGTGCCCTCCTTATAAATGATCCTGGCATAGCTGAAGGTTTTAGGGAAAACTTCAGTATGAAGTTAGTCATAGAGTTTCTTCAAAAGTGGATGGGAATGGCCAAACTCTGCCTTTGGATTGAAGGATATTGGAGAAATTTGGTATGAGGATATGTATGTGTATATATGTATGCGTGTCCAGAGTCTCTTCCAACTATTATTTTTAAAAAGCAGAAGTACTATCTTTACCTTGATCCTGTCACTATTTTAAAGCACGTAGCAGTTCAAAAGGACCGGAGAAGTGAGGTATTGAATGTGTCTTAAAAGAGCTGCTGTCTTCCCTAGTGGCAGATTACTCTTCTTTTGGTTAAACTGGAAAATATTTAAATCTTTCTATCTCCGAGGTGTTACAAAAATGTCTCTGCATGTTGCAGTGTTAAGAGTTTGTAGCTATATGACTCCAATGACATATGAGGCTCTCAAGAGAAAATTCACAAAGGCCTAATTTTAAAATATTTTTGTTGCCAATGTTATTAAATCTTTAAACAAAGAAGCACTATTTTAAAATTTTGTAGTCTATGAAAAATGAGTGTGTTAAAATTGGAGGACAAAACTTATTGCTAGCATATGAAATAGAGAGATTCTTGTTTTAAGATGCAAACCTGCACTGAACTTGAACTGTTGAGTAGCAAGACTGTCTTAGTCCAGGCTGGACTGCTTCAGAAAGTTCAGTACTGGATATATTGTGATCTGCCAAAGAATTTGATCCAAGCAATTGACTTTATGGTTACTGTGAAATCATACATAAAAATGATCTAGTTAAACATATGTGAGAATAGGTAAAAATGTTCAATACAAAGCTGGTATATTTTTCATCCCATTTTAGCCAGAAGGTGGCATTAGATCATGTCTTTTGCAGGCAAACCATCTTTTTATTTATTTATTTTTTTTTCTTTCTGGGAAGACTGGGGCTTTGCAAGCAACAGTAACTCAGGGTTTGGGTTTTTTTTACTGTTTTGGGGGGATTTATTTGTTTTTATAGATGTGATGAATCATTATTTGTATATTTTTCATCCTCACTGAAAAGGTGGTCTTTGCTGGCAGTCTGATACTCATACTATTGTTTACTATCCAGATACATTTCTAGTCAAAACAATTTGAAGAATTTTATCTAGCATGCTACCTGTATATGCTCTGTTGTGAAATGTTTTTTCAGTTTACAGCTATGTTTGTAATACTTTATAATGATGCCAAAAGAAAATATATTACAACATTTCACAACTGGAGCAATTGTATACTACTAAATGTACAGATCTCTTATTATGGTGACTCAATAAAGCTGTTCTCTTAGAACAGAAACAGAGCCTGCTTAGAAGCCAGAAACCAAAACAGGAAGTTGAAATGGTCTGAACGAGTGGGAGAGATTTACATTTTGCAAACTGCTTAATCAGAGTCCTCAGGTTTGAGTGGGTATCTGAAACCAGGAAGGAATGCCAGCTATTTTTAAAAATATGCTTGTGTGTGTATATTATTTTTGAAAGGCATGGGATTGGAAGACACTGCTGGTCAGATGCCATGCTTCTATAGTCCATGGACTTCTCGAGATTATGGGAAAAGATTTCTAAAGAGGATGACAGTCTCATTGGATCAGTCTCTTCAGCCACCCATCATGTGTACTATGCAATGGCTTCTCCTCTGGGTCTGTACCAGTTTCAGTTGTGTCCTGTGCAGTATAGAAACCGTCCTTTGGAAACCACAGAAATATCAGTAACCAACCATAAGAGGGTGACAGCTGCTTATCTTCTAAACTGATCCATCATCCTAAATACCAGAGATCTCTTTTACCCATACTTAATCAGTTTCTTAAGCGATTTTGCACAGGAGCTACAAACAGTGAGCCCACAAGCACATTCTGCTGAGCTACAAGCCTATCCCATACAGGAAGGAAGCATCCATATCAAATCAAGGATTTTTCAACTTTTTTGGTACTTTGCTAGATTATTTTCACATCAGCATGGAAATAGATTGATATTTGAAAGTGAAATATATTAAACTTTTCTTATGGTGATCCCAGAGCTAACATCTCTGCTTTTCACTTTGGGAGAAGCATGGGTTTGTGTGGTGTATTTCCTTATGTATGTATGGGGACATGGTCAGTTCACAATGCCGTTCATGGAAGCCTCCTAAATCCAGCAAGGAAGTGTAGGTGTCAAAATCAGGAATGCAATTGCACTAACCTTGCAAAAAGCCTATGGTCAATGTCGCTGCTTAAGGTTTTAGGCTATTAGAAAGAGCAGCTTGACTCACCACAAAGGATTCTTATGAATGCTTTTAGCAGCAGGCATCATAATCATCTCCTTAGCCACTGGTTAACAAATCATGTTGACTGTTTGACATAGAAACATCCCTGCAGCAGCAAGTAACAAAGATTATATCATACAATTGGTGGGTTTGATGTGTTTCCTGTTCTGTACATGGTTGCAAACCATATGCATCCTCTATATTGTGCCATCTAGTCCAAGATATTACTAATAGAGTTAAGACACCTACTGATACTATATTGCATCAGCTTGAAAGGGCTGGCATGGTCTGTATTTCCTATTTTGAGGACCAAATACTGGCACTGCCAGTATAGAACTAAATCCTAGAATGTGTGGACCGTGTGTCTTCATTGTATCTCAGCACTGAACCAAACCTCTATCTGTATTCTGGAGGGTACTGCAAGCATGCAGCCAAGACCTTTCCATTTCTAGTTATGTATGATGGAAAAGGTCATGAGACAGATGAGAAACCATATTCAATCAATACTGGACTGATTTTTTCCTCCCACTGATTTTGCAAAGTGTTTCCATGGTTAATATCTCTGGGATACACAGAGAAAGAACAGTTAACTGGTGTCCCTGTGAACGTAATTATTTGGCATTTTGCTTCACTGAGCATAGAAGTCATCTGGCCAATCTTAATTTTTTTCTAAGGGACCATCACAAAAAGACCCCGCAACACAAAGGAAAAACAATCTGCAAATGCTCCCTTGAAATGTGGCCTTTCCTGCCTAGTTACAGAATGAAATCGATACACAGCTGCAGATTTGTTGACCTGCACACGAGATTGAAACTATAATATGAAGAAAATGAAATTCTTCCCTGATGATAGATTTTTCTCTATTTAGATACCACTAGTGGGAACAATATAATGACTGGAAAGACTGTAGACCCCTGTATAATGTTAGAGAATGTCATGTTGAGAAAGGGCATATGTTCGCTACATCACTGCTCCTTAATCTTCTCAGATTTTCACAAAGAAATCATATTAATCAAATCTACTTTCAGCTGTATGAAAAGTGTAGTTTGAATGGTTCACAGCTTAGGCAAAAATTGAATGTGAAAGAAAACCTTGGATAGAAATAAGCCCAGAACTTAAAATAACTTGCTGTTGTCAGTATCTCGCTTTATGATTCTGAATAGCTGTGACAATTATGCATCAGAAAGCTCTGAAACTGCCCCATGCTGTGGCTATGGAGTGGTCCATGAAGGCAATACAGGAGCCATACAGGAACTGCCAGATGAAATCAGACTGGTGAGACAGCTGCTACTGGCTTGACAAGAAAAAAAGTAAACCCAACAAAAAATCCTACACAGAAATACATCAGCAAGGGGTAAAATTCTGCCTGGCACTGAACAGACGCACTACTTTCCCACATCATTGGAAAATCTGCTGGGGAGTTTAAGGAAGATTGGGCTGTATATGTATGAGATGCAGGTTTTGTTCCCATCTTGCTCCTTTTCCATTGCCTTACTGGGGACAAAGTGAGGGGGCAGAGAGCAGGGACAGCCCTTGGGTTCCATGCAGCAGAGGGATGGGTATGTGGGAGAAAGCTGTTGGCACTCTGTAATGACCGGGAGAAGCCAGCATACTGCTGACTGCACCATATACAGGGGCCACCTAGGAGTGTTCATGATTTCTTAAAGCAGGGTGATCTTTCAGTTCTCCCTCTGACATGGAGCTGCCTCCTTGTTTTGTGTCATTTTGGAGACAGCCTTAAATCTGTGGAAATGTATTGTTCTATTAAACATACCAAATAAAAGCCACAAATACTTGTATATGATTTCCTTATTGCTGTTAGTGTTTACTCGGCCCAACTATTGTGTTTGGCACCATTCAGACTACAGAGAAAGACCTGTTCCCCCTGCCCAAAAGCTGACGTTCTGATGACCCAGTCTTGCTCACATTGAAATCAAGGGGATCCTTGCTGCTGACTTTGGATATGAAGAATAGTGGGGACATGAAGATGCACTCCTTTCCTTCCTGTTAAGTTTGAACATCAGACTTGTAGGTAGATGATCACCTACAGTTGCCAGTCGCCAAGGGAAGCTGCTTTGGAGCTCACCCGACCCTCAGTGAAGCGGTAGATTTCAGAATACAGGAGTTTTCCTGAGGTTTTCCTGAGGTCAGGGGAGTGGAGAAACCCATGAGGAGACTAGGCCTGGGCATTGCCAGGGAATGGCAAACCCCCCCCCCCACTTTTAAAAGAAGCCCCTGGGAAGTGAGGTGACCAGAGAGGGCAAACAGAGTGTGGCATGTCAGCCAGAGTGCAGTGCAGCAGTTCATGTGGCAGTTCACACAGGAAGGGCATGGAAGCTCTGCCAGCTCAATTGGTGGTCATCACCCTCTCAGAAGGATCTTAGCTATGGTCTCCACCCAGCAGAAAGCTACATTCTCTGCACTCACCAGAATGTATGTGACAACCCAGAAAGAACTCCTATGAAAACATGCAGCCATTCAGGTCTCAGACTGCAGGGAGTGCCAGAGCCTTTCAATGGTAGTGGATGACAGTAATGAGATCAGCAGTGTGCAGTGTGACCAGGTGGATGATCTGCTCTGCCTGGTAGCAGAGCTTAGAAAGGAAATAGAAAGGGTAAGGAGTGTCAGGGAGGCTGAGCAAGGGATAGATCAGTGGAGCTAAGTTTTGTCCTCCCTGGGACAGGAACAGGACCACCCACCAGAAAATACCCAAGATCAAGGAGACCCTGTATCCTTCCCCACCAGACTGAAGGCATCAGACTAAATGAAAGAAGCAAATGGAGGCAAGTCCATGCTCAGGGTGGCAGACTAACTCCCTCCTTTCTCATCTTGCCCCCTCAGGTTCCTCTTTATAACAGGTATGAGGAGGGCCAGTCAATGGTGATGTGTATGATGGTCCAGAGAGGTCTCCAGGGTCAGAAAGGCCTACCCACAACCATGTCCACAAGGAAGAAAAGATGGATTATAGTTGTAGGTGACTCCCTTTAGAGGGGAACAGAAGGTCCTATATGCCAGACAGTCCCTCTTGTAGGGATGTCTGCTGCCTCCCTGGGGCCTGGGTTAAGGACAACACTAGAAAGCCTCCTAGCTTGGTATAGCCCTCAGACTATATTACCTCTTACTAATCTTCCATGTGGGTGGAGATGAAGATGAAGCTGCAACATGTAGTCCAAGAGTGATCAAAAGTGACTTCAAGGCCTTGGGATGGTTGGAGATGGAATCTGGGACACAGGTTATTTTTTCCTCTCTCCTTCTAGTTGTGAGCAGTGACATTGGAAGAACCAGATGGACCTGCTCGTACCTTTGTGTCTGGCGTCACCACCATAATTATGGGTTTTTTTTGATAATGGGATGGCCTACACAGCACCAGGCTTGCTGGGGTCAGATGGGATTCACCTTTCTCAAAGTGGGAAGAGGGTCTTTGCTCAGGAGCTTGCAGTAGTCATTGGCAGAGCTTTAAACTAGACTTCAAGGGGGAGAGGGATAATACCAGGCTTGCCTGTGACAAGCTGTGGGATGACATGCCATGGTTAGAGGGATGGTGAGATAGTGAGGGCCCTCAGCCTGTCGCTCTGAGGTGTGCTGGGGACACTGCAGCACACTTGAAGTCTTACAGAGATAAGTCAGGGACTCCTGAGGTAATCGGAATTAGAAGGGAAACACTGGTGAAATACCTTACAGGTATTAAGGGGTGTTCCTTTAAGGTGATGCAGCTGACAGCCCAGATGAAGAGCCTCTACACCAATGCATGCAGTGTGAGCAACAAACAGGTGTTGGGAGCCACTGTGCTGCTAGAAAGCTGTGACCTGGCTGCTGTTACTGAAACTTGATGGGACAAATCCCACGACTAGAGTACAGCTATAGATAGCTACAGACTGTTCAAAAGGGAAAGGTGAGGAAGGAGGGGCTGAGGTGTTGCCTTCTGAATCAAGAAATGGATAGAGTGTGAAGAGTTCTCCCTAAAGAATAGCCATGAGCAGCTTATGCGTAAGAATTAGAGACCAAGACAGCAAAGGGAACCTTGTGGTTGGTGTCTAACACAGGCTGCCTGATCAAGGAGATCCTATTGGTTAAGTTTTCTTACTCCACATACAGGAGGCTTTCATCCTGCTGGGGGACTTAAACCACCCTGGCATCTGCTGGAAAAGTACCATGGTGAGCTGTAGGTAGTCCAGGAAGTCCTGGAAGGTATGGAGGATAATTTCTTAAGCTGGGTAGTAGACAGCCCTACACAAGGGAATGCAATACTGGACCAGTTGGTCACCAACACAAGTGAGATAAATGGTGATGTCAAGATAGGAGGCAGCCTGGGCTGCAGTGATCACACACTGGTGGAGTCCACAGTCCTGAGGGATACAACTCAGACAAGAGTTAAGTCAGGACCCTGAATTTTATGAAAGCAAACTTCCATCTCTTCAAGGAGTTAGTCAATAGGACCCCCTGGGAAACAGCCCTCAGGGACAAGGGAGCAGAACAGAGCTGGCAGATCTTTAAGTACAGTACAGTACTGCGAAAGGACAAGGACTAAAGTAAAAGAGGGTAGATTTAGACTAGATAGAAGGAAGAATGTTTTTATGATGATGGTGGTGAAACAGTGGCACAGGTTTCCCAGAGAGGTGGTAGAAGCCAAATCCCATGCAAGGTCAGGTTGGATGGGGCTCTGAGCAACCTGATCTAGTTTAAGATGTTCCTTGTCACTGCAGGGGGTTTGGACTAGATGACCTTGAAAGGTCCCTTCCAACTCAAAACAGTCTATGATTGTATGATTCTATGATATCACAAAGTAAACTTTGAGATATGAATAACAGAATGTTGGTTCTGGCAATAGGATCTAAAGGGCCATTCTGTGTCACTTAAACAAAGGTAACAGTATTTCCTTTGAAAGTAAAGTGCATTTAATTCTAGAAAAAGAATATGAATAAAAAAGAGGCAAAAATCTAACAAGAATTATATTTTAAATCAATGCCAGAAAACCAGGATATTCCTGAGGTCTTTCTGAACATGTCTTCTTCTGTCTGAACTCTGGGGAAAATCTACTAATAGCAAAAGCATGACATTAGGTTATAACCACAAAATTGCAGTTTTAAGACTCTAGTGAAAATGGTTTAAGTCTATACCATTTCTTGTTCGTATTATAATCCCTGCCATAAGATTAGCCTTTCCTGAATTTATTGAAAGGAAAATTCTCCCTTGCTTGTAAATATCATTTAAGTTTTCCTCTTACTATATTTATTAAGATAGCTGCAACTATTTAGTTTGCCATTTCTCAGAATGTTATCCAAATAGAGGACAGTTATGATAAAAGGAATCTAGCATATGCTAGTGATTATTATATTGTGGTATTTGAAATCAGGGATGTTTAATTATGCACAGATACATGATAAAGTCAAACTTCTATGGAGAAATGAGATTCATAGTCTATGGAGCTTACAGGTGTTCAAGATGGACGTGTAAGACCTGTGTCTACTCCAGCTGCTATTAGTATTGACTACTATGCACATCCCATGACATTCCTAGATCAGGAAAACAACCTTCAGGTTTGCAGATCTTTTGCTAGGTGGGATATGATGGGTCTCAGTAAAGTGGTGGAATACATCTGCGCTCAAAAAGCTAATTCTAAGAGAACATGGTCTTTTTTTTTTTTCTTTCAGTGTGTTCCAATTCCTATGCTGACAAAAGTGGAGATACTTACTTTAGTTAAGGCAAAAAGTGTCCAACATGCAGTCTATAGATGGATGTTAAGTCACATGACTGGAGAGCAGGAGAGGCTGTGGGCCTCAGAAGTGTAGTGATGGGGACGAGCATACCAGTGCTATTCATTGGGCCCATTGTGATTCTCCACTCATATGAAGGTGCCTTCACAATGACATGAGTCAGGAGTGAGCCGTGAAATGCTCCATGTATGGTAGGAAGAAGACTCATATTGTCTATGGCTGTCTTAACTGATAGGGGTGTGAGCCATTAATATCATTCTTTTTAGACAGGTGAGCTTTGCTGTGTGTGCTGCATATATGTGCCTGCAGAAGGGTTGAGTTAGGTCCTGTGGCCTGCCTTTGCGGGGAGCCTGAGCACCCTTCACAGCACTGTTTGCTTTGAAACAATTACTCAGACATAAACGACTCGCTATAAGGTGTTGGAAGTTGTGCTGGTTGGTGTAACATTCAGCAGTCTAACAGCCTTGAGTGCAGTGTAGGAAAAGAAAGAACATTTTTTCAGTGGTATTGTACAGAAGTAGAGAGGAGCATGTTGCTTTGATTGCCTTTTTGACACTATTGGAAATCAGCCAGTCTAGAAATTACAATAGACAATCAGAGGTGGGCTATGATATTTTAAAAACACTAATTGAAGGAGATGATGAAGCTTTCTCTCATAGAGGCAGACCTGCTGGCATGCTAAAATCAATGGCTGAAAGTATGGAAAAACCCCACTTGATTTTGGAGAAAAAATATGTGTTTAGAATAATTTCCATTATTTTTTTATTATTCTTTCTATTTTTGCTAGCTCTTCACTCACTGACTTTGAATGGCCAGCTAATATGCAAAGGTCTGTGATATCACACAGCAGACTAGCAGTAGAGGTAACTTAGCAGGAAACTGATTAATTGGAGCTTGTGATTCAGTTTTAATTGACTCTTCACTTTGCTTTTCAGTCAGTCAGGTGGTTGGGAGTTGAAGCTGTCTCTTTTTAGAGTTGCACTGAACACAACACATGCTCTACTGGCAGCAGTGGAGGGAGGCTGAACTCATCCAGGTGCTATATCTTTCCAAGCACTTTGTGAAAGTGGTGATGAAGAGTGAAGGGTTTGGCACATCCTTATTCCACCTATACGATAGTGTAGTGTAGTGTGTATATATAGATTCACCAGTGAAATTGACAGTTCCCCCAGGAAAAGTATAATCATAAGAGACTGTTATCTCTCTGCATGCTCCAATTCTGGACTCACTTTAGCTATTTCTATAGCAGGGATAACTTGTTAGAGATAAAACTATGTGTTCATTTCCTTCCTTGATGCAGCACTTGCCTCTTCATAGCTCAGCATGAATTTCCAGTCACTTGGCCATTTTGTCTGTCACATAGGGACAGAAGAGGGACTTGGCTAGTGTGAGTATGCTTCTGAAGATTTTGAGCTTACTTAGGTGGAGAAGTGAGCCAGACATAAATCCAGAGGAGGAGGAGGTAACATGGCCAGATTTGATGTCTTGTGTCATTATGCACAGGAAGGGTACCAAACCCAACCCTTCTTATGGTGAAAGTAGTCTGGAAATATCCATCTGAGTTGTGATTTCTGGAAAGTCTACTGCTTATGGAAGGTGGACTAAAAGATTGATATTTCTGAAGTGTGGAGGCAGTGCCTCCTGACGTTTTCAGACAGAAGGTTGTAACATTTAAACTGGTGTACATTGTCTTGCAATTCAAAATGAAAATAGGAAATTGTTGTTATAGAGAGCCAAATACAATCTATTTAACAAGGTAATCAGGTACAGATCCATTCATAACTGCTAACTTTCCTCTGTCTCAGGAAGACCTTCCTCCCAGGCAACATAGTAAGTAGAGGTCACTTTGTACCTGTTGTCTTTCTTCTGCTTTTTGTATAAGGAACTGGTATTAATCACTGTCAGATGCAGCATATTGTGCTGACAGAGTCTTTGCTATGACTTAGTAGTGTTCTGGAGTTATACTCTTATGCATCTCAGTTTCCATACCAACTGCTTGACATTGCAGACTCTTGGGAAATGTTTGCTGAAGACGTGTTTTTTTAGCAACTGAAACCAGAGAATCACTTAAATAAACTTTATAGACCTCCAATTTTATAAATCTCTGCCTGTCTCCTCATCCTAGTCTTCTTTCCTGCCTACTTTTTTATTCCCTCCATTGCATCCTCCAAAATGCCAGGTGTCTTGCTTCTTCTCCAGATACATTCCTGAATGTTGTTTATGTTTTCTTCCCTCTCCTTTTCCTTCTCAATAAAGAATTCACTTGTATCTCTTGATCCAGTGGGCCACCTACCTTGGCAAATGCTACATTAAATTGTTGTCCCTGGTGTTCTAGGACATCAACAGGACTGTGATTAATTCTGGTTCTTTCATGTACCCACTAAGCCACAGTACAGTTAGAAATATGTTTTTTTTTCTGTATTCGTTAGCTTATAAAAAGGGCAGCATATTGCCATAATCTAAATGCTAAAACATGCTATATTTTGAATGTCTGGTTACGCTTCCTCTTTGTCACAGGTGGCCAGGTTTGCAAAAGGAGAGGAAAAAGAATTGTAAGTCTACCAATACTGTTGAACTTTGAAAACAACAGCTAGTATGATCCCTGTCTGTCTGTCACAGAATAGTTGAGCATCTAGAAATGTTACAGCCTTTCTTATATGATTAATGAAAGTTGAAAATAGAAAGAAATCATACAGTCTAGGTGAGACATTTGTAACAAGAGTCTGAGTACCAAGATGGGACTAGGACAGACTGGAAAATACCAACATTTGAGTAAAAGGACTAAAAAATCAAAAGTTTTGACCACAAGCACAAAAATTGTCTGAAAATCAAAACTCAACTATGAGCTTAGGGACTTGATACAATTTCTAGTTGGATTCCTTGTTGGTCTGTCATTCTCTATTGCTCAGTTTATTTATTCTGTGGTATGCCATCTCTTTCTGACCCATCAAGCAGAACATGTAGTCCATCACAACAAACAGTCTTATGAGGGCAATTGGGGGACAACAATAAAAAGCTTAAAGTTTCTGTTGAGAACTAGATATTGAAAAGTAATTTCTTTGAAAAAACATAGGAAAATAAATGTATATGGCTATGTATAAACCTTAATTGAGACCAGGTTTCTACAATTCTAATAGACATTGTGTGATTTTGTTTTCTTTAGATGTGCCATAGCATGCTAAAGTAAATTACTGGAGGAAGTATATATAAGGGGCAAGAAAAATGTTTTGGTTATGATGCCATCTGTCCAATGCTAGCTGACTGCTGGAGCAGTGGAAATGAAAATTAATATAATACAGTTTCTGTAATCTTAAATCTCAAATTAAATTAGCATCAGGATTGGCACGTTTTGACTGAGTTGATAGCTGTGATTATGAGCTTTTCTTGGCTTCTCTAGTTTCATTTATTGTTAGTTGTTATTATACGTTCATTAAAAAGCAATTTAATAAATGATGGGATTTCCTGCCTGTAAAACAATTATAAGAATGAAGAGTGATGGCAATAGTTGACTATTATGCTGGAATTTGGTAACCCTTCTTGAAGATAAAGCAGGGCACAAAAATCTTACCATTTAATTAAAAACTATTTAGTATGATGGTGCTTTCCTCTATTCTCCATGAATAAGTGATGCAGGATTTGAGGCATCTTCTGGGTTCTAACTGTCTCTGCCATGGGCGAGCGTGCAAAGGTCACTTGTGTCAATACTTTTGGGAACCAGTGCTGAGTAATCTGTTGGTTATTCGGATAGAAGGAGGACTGGGCAATATCATGACAAGGGGGACGGGAATTCACAAATCTCTTACACAGGTGAGTACTGAGGACTGTACTGAAGTGATTTGAAGGAATCACTGGCTGATTAATTTAAAAATTTCAGAGGCCTCTGCGTATCCAAATACAGACTCTGAACTTCATTATGGCATGGACATATATGAAGCCATTCAGGACCAGGTGCTTTTTAGTGGCCTTTCTGTACTGTTTGAATACCTCTATTCAACTTGCATAAAAGGTCTCCAATCACACAGTGAGAGTGAGAAATGGTGGAGGAAGCAATGAAAGTTTGGTGAGGGGGAATGAGGGAGCCTGAGAGAAAAAGAGAGAGATTGTTCAAACAGGCAGAGAGCATGTGAGCAATAAATGGGACTGTGTTTATACTGTCATGTTAGCTTAGGATTCAAGGTTACACTCAATAGCTTCCTCATTGCTTACACATTAACATTCACTCTGGCCTTACTGGCTGTCAGGCAGAGCTTGGATCTGACCATGAACACAGCTGCATACACACTGCAAAAGCCTAATGATTTTGAGGTCTAGGGAAGAGTCAAAGTTTATGTGGAGAGACCTGAAAGAGGCAGGCTGATGAGGGATGAAGTGAGATAAATGATGGAGTGCTGGACAAGGAAGGGTTAAGCTCAAGAGGATTCAAGAGAAACCAGCTGGTAGCCAAGCAAGCCTGAGGGACAGAGGAGGCAGTTGTCTTCTGCAAACAGAAAATGTGTCGAGGTTTTCCCATAACTTCACTGAGATGCAGATTACCAGGAGCCACCTTTCTCATATAGTAACCTGGTGTGAAGTGTGGAGGGAGCTACTGACGACAGCAGTCAACTTCTCTGACAGCCCCACTGGTCAGTGCAGAGCCTAGAGCAGTACCTGCCCAAGGAGACTTGTGTTTCCCAACAGTAGCAAAGAGAAATTCTCAGCATGAGGATGTAACAACAGCAACAATTTTCTTTCATGGAGATCAAAAGAAATAATTCCAGTTCATACAGTATCTCTTTCAAACAAACAAATGTTTCTTAATAATAGCCGTAGTACAAGGAATTAACGTAACTCTGAGCACTCTCTGAGGATGGTGCAGCCTTCTGAGCCAGAGAACACATCTACACTGAGTACGGTCTGTGCTTATATGACTCAAAGATAATATTTACAGCTGTGGTGGTTCGGTTCCTCAGAGCATGCCATGAGCCTTCCTTTTACACTATATTATCCTAGACCGCATTGTTTCGTAAGGGAGACACGGAGTCTGGCCCCCTTTGGAGTATATTGGAAAGCCAGAGAATGTGCATGTGGTACTGACTCCTACAGGATCATTCACATTCATCTCAGAGGTGGCAGGCTCATTGCAGCTAATAATTCCTCTTTTGAAACCTGGCTCCTCACCATCTTCATAAACCCTGAAGCAAATATAATAGTACCCTCAGGCCCTCAAGAATGCTTGCACAGCAAGAACTTGGCATCTTCCAAATGTGATTCATAGGCTTATTCATTACACTGTGCCCCTTAAAAAATCAAGAGGAGAGTCCAGGTACACTGCATACATGAGTTCATTTCTGTTTGATGAGGAAATATGTTTGCCTGATGTGAAGGACATGATTTTTCTGATAAACTTGCAATTGAAGGAGCTGGTGAAGAAGAAGTTGAGAGTGCGCATGGGGAAGAAGAATTAGGAATAGTCAGTTTATATGGAGAGAGATGGACCAACTGGAGGATGGACTGAGATAAAAGATGGAATAGGAAGATTTAGAAGGATTAAGAAAGTGAGCAAGGAATAGCAATCAGATAGCCTCTGAGGTCAGGGACAGGCACTATGGCTTCTTATTGAAGTTACATGGCATAAGTAAAACATGCCTGTTGCAGTTTGCATTGAGTGGCTGCAGTTACACTATCTAAGCTTCATGTGTTAGCTGACTACTCAAATTTACAGTGGCCGAACAAACATCCAAGTTAGAGTATCCAGGCATTTGCCTGTCAGGTGAAGAGGGAAAACTCAAAACCAGTATAGACTGTTCTCATGTTGCAATATCTTCCAAATCTAGTACTTGTTTTGTTTATCACTATGTTATTAAATGTATTAGAGGTTTCTACAAGTCATGACTCAGGATTTACTAGATACAGTAAAAACAGACAGTTTTTTATCTTTAGGAGAGTAAAACTATATGTCAGAAGACTTCAGAAAGAAACAAACACAAAAGACAGTGAGATATATGATTAAAAAAGTAGACAATATTTAGGTTGTAGATATAGGACGTATCATCTAACAGACCATTTTATTCTTTTACTCTTCTGCATCTTTTTCAATTGAAGGTATTTGTTGATTAAAAGATGCATCCTCTTCAGAGAAAAGTCACAGTAAAAAAGGATATCTTTCCTTCCTGGAAAACAAAATAGCTTCAACAAAAAGAGAAGTCATTAGTCATCACTCAGTGGCTCTTACTTTATTCGAATACAGCCTTTCTGCCTTACCCACCTGAAGGGGGCTGCACGATATACAGGGGGAGTTCTTTTAAGAAGTCTTCAGATGAGACAAAAAGAAAAAGAAATAGGTATAATGACAAATGCCCTTAGCAGAATGTGGTGCTGGACAAAGATGGTGAGAAAAAAAGAAAGAAAGTCATGAAAGGAGAGGTAGTCTGGAAGGGAGACCTTAAAGATGATACAAAAGATGATAGGAAGCTCTGGAGGTCATTTGGGGTAAAGAGAAATTACATGATTCGTCTAGCAGAGAGAATTTTATATCCAGCAAATACAATTCACAGTCTTTTTAAGGACCTGCATAATAATTTGCTGGTGACACAGAAACATTTCTTCTTGCTATGTGGTCATTCAAACCATGCTAACACACTGGCACCCTGTGCACGTTACAGGATTGCTTATTGGTGAATACTGAATAATTACTCTTACCACTGGAGAGATTAATAGTGTGAAAATTAAGCTTCTCTAAATGCAATCTTGATTATTAGGGCTCTGAGTGCGTTGCTGGGAATGCATTGCTCAAGTGTTCAAAAAAAGTGCACAGCATGTACTGTGTTATCAGTGTTTTAAAAGTTAAGAGTTTGATAGGAATTTCAGCATTAAACATAATCCCATATGAAACACTCTCCAGGAGCTAATCTGTTGCCATTTCCTGTTTATATAACTAGATCAACCGTAATGAATTAATAAAAATACATGGCAACTCTTGATGCATTTAGCAAAGCATGTAGCACTGACATCCTTGAAATACCTACTGGCTTATACAACACATTTCTTTTGCCTACTGCTTAAGCCTTTTGAATAGTAGTGAGCTCAGTCACAGAGCTACGTGGAGGAGGATTTACCTCTCCCATGCCCAGATTAGGTCCTGGGACAGTACTGTTACTTCTGCACCCAGCACTAACTGGACTTTTCATCCTGTGCGGAGTCAAGGATATGGAAACACCAAGCAGATACACAGCCATTTGGTACTTTCCCCATCAGTGTCAGACCTTCTGAACCTTATACTGGACATTACTGACATGCTTCCACACCTCCTCACACAATGAGAGGAAATTGTGGCTATTTAGGAGGACAAGCTTATGAGCTCTGTGTCAGCACTTGCCAAGTTATACCTATTCCGGATCTGTTGTTAACTAGCACTTATGTTTCCTAGATTTTTCCATTACCTATGGTAGCCTGGACCTATTTCAGTTCAGATAATGGAGTGTTAATAAAGGTCCTTTTGCTGTAATTTGCATTAAAAATGAGACAAACTTTTTGAAAGGAAAATATGTATTTTTCCTTCTTGCATTTGTATAACAGAGAAAGGGGTAAGACCCACATTTATAAAATAGCAATGAATAATAGAAAAAGAATAACCATGGAAAAATGAACTCTGAAGTCATTTGGGAGGAATAGAGAACAGGTCAAAAATATCTTGCTGTAACTGTTCCATGGCACCATACAACTGGAAAAAGGGGTTCTTTTAGTTACAGTTTATTATTAATACCCAGTTGCCCGATGTTTAACTAATTCTTCCAACAAAGTTTTGCAATGACAGTTTATTTTTTTTTTTTGTTATTTTAAAGGGCAAACCTCTAAAGTACATGAAGAACATGGATCTGAATTTATAAGACAAAGTGTGTCACTGGGTGCAGTGCCACTATCACTGTTCTGTGAACTTTCTCTGCTAGTGAATTTATCTTGGATAAAGACTTAGCAAATGGCCATGAGTCTCTGACAAGTGGCCTCATCACAATTTTTTCATGTAAAACCCAGTTATTAAAAAATTTGAAATCCTAATCAATAATGAAAGGCTGCACTAAAGTAGCTTTACTTTCATGTGTCAGTTCCAAAACAACTGCTTAGCTTGTTAATTGCAAATGAAAAAAGAAGGGAAATTTTCATCCTTGAATGTTTTGAACAATGCCAAGTACATAGTGGGTTTGGTTTTGAGAGATGGGAGGCTGCTATAAGACACAAATTGCAGGAAATAAAGGGACCTTGAAATAACAGTTGGCATGTCTATGTGAGGGACCTGTTTTTCCAAGAAGTTATTTATATTTGTCAAAAATTATAGTTATCTATGAGTTAATAACAAGGATTAGATTTTTTTTTTTTTAATGTGAATAAAATTTACACTATGAATGGCAGATTTCAGTCATTCCTACTACACCACCTCTTCTCTTGCTATTCCTGTGTCATTGCAATTCTTTGGAGCAATAGAGCTGAAAGTAGATTAGGGCATATTTCAGAACTGTTCCAAAAACCATGAGAAGTAAAATCTCTAGATCTATGTAGTTCTTCAAATGGCTTTTCAAAAGTCTCACAGTGATGCTGAGCTTCCTGCCTGCAGCACATTCAAGCTGTAGAACACTTCCACACAGTAGGATTTTTTTTCTCTGCCAGCACAATGTAGGTCTCTAAGTGTTTCTGGGATTATAGGAGTCATTAGGGTGCTGCAGAAATCAGTACCCATCTCTCCTGAGGGAAGAGTAAAATGTGGTCATTGTGGTTAAAACCAGAACCTTGAACAATTACATCAAACTATGTGGGAATGGAAAATGGTGATAAAGTGGTCAAGGGCCACAAACACAGAATGTTCAACAGATGATGCCATGAATACTGCCTCTTTCTTTTCATTGTATGCAACTCGATTGAAATTTCCAGGTAAGTTTAAGTTCTTACTTGGGTTTACACTCTCTTCTCAACTTGGGTTATGCACACAGTTCTTCCATGGGCTGTCTGTAGCCTGCAGCATACTGAATAATCACAAGGGAGCAATTTTACTTTTTAGATGACTGGTGAATAATTCTCCAGTTCCTGATCTGGGACTGCCACACTGGAAATCTCTGCCCCTTAGATTGTCCTTAATTGTCACATAAACAGAAGGCAGGTAGTAGAGAATGCAGAGATTGGAAGGCTGTAATACTGATCACACAAAATAAAAAACCCCTCAATATAAACCATGCAATTTTCTTCAAAACCAGTGTCTGGCAGTGAGATCATAAAAAGCTGGGGTTTTTTTACCAGAACAATGATTAGCAGTACTTTGTTCTATTTGTTCTGTTCCATATCTGTCATGATTCTTGCTTCTTCCTGACTATTTTTTTTTTTAAATCTTGTGATGGGGAGAATGCCACCCCAGTTCTTATAACTGTATTTATTACCATCAGCCTCAATATTTTTAGAGAACATATTATTATAACTGAGTTATTTCTGCATTTAGTGGCTTTTTCTGCTTCAATAACTTTGTTTTGCTCCTTAACAGCACCTGTTTTCCAATTCTCTGGACATCCCTGCATTTCATGGCACTCTGTTTAGATAACTGCACAATCATTTCACATCCTACTGTGATAGCAAATCTTTGGAAGTTCAGAGTTAGGACTGCTTGCAGAATCAACTCATTAAAATGCTGCTACAGTCTTTGTGAGTGTCTGTGAACAGGAAAACATCTTCTATCCATCTCCTGAATATTGTCCAGTACCTTGTCCTTTTGGGGGTATAAGACAATATGTTGAATCCCGAGTAACAATCTGCATCAATTTCCACTGATGGAGCTCTACCGGAGGTGATGTATTTTCATTGCTATCACTGATAATAACCCAGTTAGATATGATGATCCAGGTTCTTATTTAAGTCAAGGGCTATTACATGCCAGAATGGGGTGAAGTGGCTAAGAAATAATTAAGAATAATTCTCCATCTGCCAAAGAAGTGTTTGGAGCCTGGTGCTGGGACACAGCATAACAGTCCCTTACAGTGTTTTCCATGATGTTTCTTGTTCTCCAAAAATCAGACAGTGATTTTTTATCTTCAAAGAAATGGGAAAAAAAATACCCATACAAACTTGCTCAATACTGTATTAATTTTCTGTGTATATATGCAATTTGAATTATCTCTAGTAATCACTGACATATCTGAAATGCCTACATCATTACATTGATCATCAATAAATGAGAAGTGACAGTAAATATATGGTTGACTGACTGCTCCACATATTTCTGAACAAGATTGCTATAGATAAGACTGGAAAACTGCAGGATAAGAGGGCAAGCACTTTTGGTGGGAAAATGTCTCTAGAATTTTATTTATTATTTAAATTGTCTTTTGATTAACTTTGTAGATCACTATGTTCCTAGCATAGGTTAGTCATTATTTAATTAGAAGATAGAGACAAAGATGAATCCTGTTTATAACTCTTAATCTACTTAAGTTTTTATCTAACCAGCAGTCCTGAGAGAATATTCTACATATTAAACTGAATTGTACATGCTTCATTAGCTTTTTGTGTCTTAACTGTACATAATAATTCCCAGCTCTGTCATAGTTATTATGGTGGAATTTCCACTGAAGTAAATGAACTCTGTTTAAATTGACTGCAAAACAGTGACTGGGGCAAATTCTCTCTTTATCTGAAACCTCTGAAATGCTACTGGCCTGACTAGAGTTGGCTGGAGACGTGACAGAATTTGGTTTAATTTTATGGTTTTTATTCAAGTTAGTGCCTTGAAGACGTGGAGTTCTTTCATTTAATTTTCAGCTGAACTTGACAAATACTGATAAAAATAATGCCTTTAGGGTTTGGTTAAAAAGCCTTTTTGTGGCAACCTGAAATATTTCTGTTAGCATCAGCAAGCCCTTGACTGAGCTCTCAGTGGTCATAGAGGAAAGGTAATTGAAAACATCAATCAACTAATAGGGTGCTTGAAAAATGGTATTTTTTTCATGGATTTTAAAAAATATAGCTCAAAGTTTGTTGCATTCATATTTGTGCAAAATGCAACCATTTAAAATATATGTGAAATCAAGTAAAAATTTTATTTCATTCAAGGTTCAGGACACATTTTCTGACCTTTTCTCTCTAGAATAAAAGGAAAATAAGAGAAGAAGGGGAAGATGGAGAGACCTAGAGGAGTCAACACTTCTATTCACCCTGGAAAAAGGGAGATATTTGAAGTAATATTATTCTGTCAGACCGTTCCTTCCTTGCTTACTTCCCTTCTTTTCTATTTTTTTTTTCTTCTCTCCCTCTTTCTACCCCTCTTATTTCCTTCCTAAAGGAATAGGTTTAAGGAAAATAAAGGTTTAAATGAAAATCTTTAACAGCTCTACTGCTATAAACACAGAGTGCTCAGAGCACTTTCCAAGACAATGTGGCATCCTATACAGTCAACAGAGGAGAGCAATTACAATGTCTAGAACAACCACCTAGGAAGGAATTTGTTAAATTTTAGCTACATAAAATTTAGATATCTAGTCAAGGTAATAATTTAGGCTCCTTTTATAAGCAATGTAGGGAATTATATCAATTTATATTGATATCTGTTCTACAAAGAATTGAGCTGCCCTTGGGATAGTCTTTCTCTCTGTACAGAGGGAGCCTAGCTGACCAGCTTAGACCAAATAGTACTCTTTTGAAGAAGGTTAGTGATAGCCAAGTGAATGGCAGCCAAGCTATATATAGCCACGTACACTTCTGTTTGAGGTTTCAGAAGATCCGTTAATTTCCCTCTCGAGTAGATTCAGTAGGTATGAAAGAGGGACTGTGGATCACATTGTAGTATGCAGAGTTTTTCAAATGATTCTCATTAAGAGCTAATTGTCTTTTTTTTTAACTAATACTGTAAAAACATTAGAGTCCAATTTTATTAAAAAGAAAGTGTATTTTGTGTTTGGTTGGTTTTTGGTGTTTGTTTTTTTGGGTTTTTTTTTTGTACATGCTCTTCACACTGTTACTTAGTTTTCATGCATAGAAGAATCCATGCTTTTTGACTTCCATGTATCTTCACTGTGGAGTTAATTTGAACTCCACTTTGATTTTACATCTTATCTACACACAATGTTTGCTCACCTGACTTTGGTGATGCTGTAATTTCAGGATTATTGACCCAGCCATGGATAGTGATAAGAGGATGCCATGTTCATTCAATTAATTGTCTTCCAAGCAAGATGCTGACTGAGTTACTTGAATACTAAAAAGTCTGCCATCCTTTTCCACAAATCTCACTCTTTATGCTGAGACCTGACAAGTCCCATCACAATTCATCCTTTGGGGAGAACTGTAGAAGCTTTCTGGAGTGTAGTCACTCACTGGCTCCTCAGTTAGCCTCTTCTCACTCGTGCCCTATGATAGGACAAGGGGGAATGGATGTAAGCTGGAGCACAGGAGGTTCCACCTTAACATGAGGAGGAACTTCTTTACTGTAAGGGTCACAGAGCGCTGGAACAGGCTTCCCAGAGAGGTTGTGGAGTCTCCTCTGGAGATTTTCAAGATCTGCCTGGATGCGTTCCTGTGTGACCTGTGCTAGATTATACGATCCTGCTCTGGCAGAGGGGTTGGACTAGAAGATCTCCAAGGTCCCTTCCAACCCCTGCCATCCTGTGAATTCCCAGCTATATGTGAGTGTGAGCACAATACCAGAGAGGACCAATTGCTTAAGAAAGGCTTTGTATAATGTGGGTAGTCAGGGCAAACTGAAGACTTTCTTTCATTATCAACACAACTTTTTACAGGTTCCCATTTCCATAAGAGGTTTGCAGCTTGTTCTAATTATGCTACTTACTTCTAGTCACACAGAATTGTTGTAGTTAGAGGCTCACAGTTCCCCTGCTTCCTTTTTCAGGAGTGATGTTAAAATATTATTCCTGCTTTCTGAAAGTAATGAACTGTACTGCAACCCTAGCAAAATTTTCGGGGTAAGTAGACTCTAAATCATTAATACTACTTCCTAAAACTCCACTGAGGTTTCCCACCTACAGAATGACTTAGCCTAAACCCAGATGGACCTGTGGTATGTGATGAGATCACAGCATTCATTTCTGGGGCTCTAGGTGCAAGTTAAGAGCCTATCAGCATTGCTCTTGTGAATATCTTCCTGAGGATTTACAATTTAGTTTTTAAATATGTATCAATCTGAAACTTGGCATAGGTACAACATTTGTTTTTAAAGGGAAGAAAGGACTTTAGGTAATCACTTATTTTTCAAGTTTAGGGAGTTTTTGCTGTCATTCATGCTATAGTAATAGAAAATGCAGTCATTAAAACTGAAATATCACAAGCTGTCTCCTTGGAAGATGTGGCATTCTGGCAATTAAGAAACATAAAGGGCAGAATCCTTAAATAAACTACAAAGAAACACACCTGGTTTTCATATTTTCAGTGTGTTTGCATGCTATGTCACATGAGGTATTTATAACAACACTTGTTGTACCACATCCAAGCTATATATTCCTATGACACATTTTTGTTATTCTTAAGGTTGAAGTGCTAGTGGGTCCAGTATGCTCTGCTCTACCAAATGATGTGATGAGGCCTATAGTGTTTTAATTCTGAGATTCCTTTCCCTTTGCCGCTCTGAATCAAAACTCACAAGAGAAAATTGTGCCTCTAGATGAGTCCTAACTATAAACAAGCCATGGAGAGCTAACGTATTTAATTTAATTCATATAACTAAGTTCTTATTGTTGCAATGTACCCAGAGATGTAGGATTTGAGATGTGAACTGTGTACCCAGGCACAGTGAAGAAGGGGAAGACAGGATAACACCTGGTGTTCCTGAATCAAGACTGGGCACTGCTGGCATAGCTCACAGCATAAAGGAACCACAAACTTGCTGTTATATCCATGGTGTCTGAGGAGTGTCTGAGGAGCTCTTTTCCCTTTACATTTGGTCCAGACATCAGCCAGTTCTGTCCCACTGAAGGCAGCTTCTTTTCACCTACCAAGACAGACAGACCTTTATTGATTTAAGGTCACACAGAGATGTGATGTGCTGGGGCTAAAATTTCAAACTCAGCTTTGTCCACACTGTCCAACAGGTTTCAAATTATAAAAGACAGTATGTATACTCTAATTAGCTGACAATATTAGCTCAGGTCAGGCCTGGTTATGGTCCTGGAAGAATAGACATACCTTTTGTCAATATTAATGCTAACTGCCTCCTGAACTCAGACCTTTCTCTGTCAACCCTTCCCTTCCCTCCTCCTGGCACCTGAGGGTAGCAGGCATCTCACCTGCTCAGGGCAGCTGGGGTACTGGTGCTGTTCCAGGTTCAGCCCCAGTGAAGTCAAATACTTGTTTACACTTGCAAATTAGATGGGATTAACTGAATGGTGTGAAGTGAGTGTGCAATATCTGCTTCAGAATAAATCCACATGTGCATGAGTGCTGTGGGCTCCCCTAATGTCTTTTGGCTGGCTGAAGCATCCAAAGGGACATCTCTAGGCAGCTGAAGTAACAAGCTCTCTTGCCATGTCCCCTCTGTGCCACCTCTCTGGAATTGAAAGGGCTCTCCACAGATAACTTCTGCCAAGCAGAAATTTTCTAATCATTCCTCCCATTTGTTTTCTTTCTCCTGGCCAATTTCTTATCTACAAGCATACTTTGTCTTTTACTGCATGATCTCTTATTTTCCTCTGCAGCCTCTTGGGAGGAACTTTGTCAAAGGCTGTTCAAAAATTTAGAGTTACGTCATTCTGCTCTCTTTATCTGCTCTTATTTTAACATACTCAAACTACTCTACTGGATTGACATGGGTGGCTAGGATAATGAAAATGAATTGGCAGTACCTCTGAGCCTCTGTAGAGCAATCCTTAAATAGTGCTTATTTAATGCTAGGGTTTTTTATTTACTTAGTTAGGGATAGAAGAATCTTTTCTATCTTTCCCAGCTTTGTGTCCCAGTGGCAATTTTTTTTGACATTTTCCTTGAATGAGTCAAAAATGAGTTGAATGGGGTACCTGTAAGAATTAAAAAAGGATAGCTTTTTAAAGGTAAACTTCAATAGCTTTTCTATTTTTTCCAGCAAAATTTAATGACACCTTTACACCCAATTACTCATTTTTCCATTCCATTTTCTGTTTTCTGTCTTTCTCTTTTTCTCTTTCTGTCGGTTTTTTTTTTGTGGTAAGGCACTGGGGCCCATAAATGGGGAAAAGATAATGGTTTGCAATCAATGGCCATGGACCAGACAACTAATCTGAACTTAACTAGAAAGTCAATATTTAGCTGTACCTTATCAGCGGAGAAATGTCAAACACAGAGGTAGACATGAACAAATTTCCAACTGATTTCTCTTTCTTATGCATCAGTGTTCAAAGCTTCATGGAAGAGTTTCAACATCAGATAAGACAAAAGTGCCTTTGAAAAAAAAAACAAACCACACAACAAATGACAAACTTGTGACTGCAGAGACTAGAGTTTATGAAATAAAAACACACGTCAAAAATTCATTCTAATCTCTCCTTGCACATTCCATTGGTCACCTTCCAGTCTGTGTGATGCTAGCAGTTGATAGTTAAACACTGCAGGCAGTCTTTAAGAGATAGCAGCAGGAAATGTTTTCTCTCTGAGTGAAGTCATAATTTGTTGCCACCCAAAACAAAATTGACATAAAACATTTGAATTCTAAAATTGCCAAGGATTTTAATATACACAGTAGACTCTCACAGCAAACATTTTTTGTTATAAAAAAAGTGTTTGCTGACTTATTTATTAGCTCACAGTGAACATCACTTTTATGAAGTCTGCAATTCATTTATCTGTCTTGATTTTTGTAAAGGAACAACTGACTAATGGAGTTACAGCAGTAAAGAATTTAACCCTTGTTAGAAATTGGAGCTGCTTTGTTTATTCCCATTGCCACTCACTTCATGATGACCTCTTAATTTTAAGACATGATAACTCACATCTCTCAAGTACAGGCATCGGGCTTCCTGGACCAGCAAAACAGTGTTTTAACAATTGTCACAGCACACAGAATCCACTAATTCCATGTCTGGGTAATTTCAACATCTACCAATATCACTCTTTGTAAATAGGAGGAAGAAGATGGATGAAAGGTGGACACTGCTGTACAAAGCTACCATTCTGGTGCTTTATGCTCTTTCTCAGTAAAATCTCCTTGGGGAAAAAAAGTCATGTTGGACTACAAAATATTACATAAAAATGTTGGTAAGAATAAATGCAACAGGTAGTAAAGTAACTGCATGACTAGTACTTACTAAAGCTTAAACTTAACAGTAGATTGAAGATTGACACAATAATGGGAAAAATCAGAAATCAATACCTCCCAGGTATATCAAATAGTCCCCAGGTATTTAGAACTCGGTTTAAATTTTGGAGGAAACCCTGCCAAAATTAAAACCTTATCTTTTACATTGCAAATTTCTTTAATTTTCTTTGTCCCTTCTCTCTTCTTTTATTCAATGAACAATTAATGTTCAGGATGAGACTAATATGGAGAAAAAGACAATAAAGTATCTGGGTAAAGTTTTCAGCAATGTTTTTGGGAAATTTTTCACAAATGAGTCCATTTCATTTGTGAAAAAAATTGAGATTAGCTCTTTGTGTGTGTACACATTATCAAAGAAATATCTTGGAAATTCAGACACTATTGGTACTTCTCTACTGTATCCTCAAAGGTATTTAACCTTTGGCACCTACACACAGAAAAGCCAGAAAACGAATTCACTTGTTGGACATACATGGATTAGATTATAATTAAATAATATTAATGCTAATGAACATTGACATTTTCCTCTGAATGGAATAGAAGATAAATATGTTATAATTTAATAAGAATATTGTATTATTTTCTGAGCCTGATCACTCATATAACAAAGCTTTGTGTGCACTGAATTAGCACAATTTGCTGCTTGGGATCACTGCTATTTTGTGTTCAGTTCATAAAGAGCCTGCAGAAAAGCAGATACACAGTTTTCACTTCAGTGTAATTGTGCTGTTGTTCTTTTTTTGTTTGCATGTGCTTTCAAGAGAAACAAAAAGCCATTAGCGTTCTGAAGTGTGTCTTCTTTTCTAGTTAGGAAAAAACGACCTATAAATGATGCCAATGTTTGTTATCACACCTCTGCTCCACTGGACATTTTAGAAAGTTTGGAGCCCTATGGCTTGGGGGTGGATAGCAAGATATCCACTTGGGTGTTTGGAAAGAGTAGGCAGGGAAGAGAATGGAAATTTTTGCACTGTATAAAGGAGCTCTTTTCCTGTACAGAGCTTCAGTGTGAGAGCAGAGAAGTTTCTGTGCACATTCTTTGGGTCAAGATCAGAGAGGAGGATAACACTGCTGATGCTGTGCAGGGGTCTGTTATGGGCTGTCTGACCTGGCCTAGTATCCCCATGCTATTCACTTTACTAACAGCCTACACTATCCTGTACCCTTGGTAGTCAAATGACCATGAGAAGGTAAATTAAATACAGGAACAATGAGATTTTCCCAGCTGCCTGTAGAAATGGTGGAATTCTTACATCAGTGAGTGAAATGTGTGACTGAGATCTTTGTGCTGACCCTGGATATCTGCTAGTGACCTATTTCAGAGAAGGCTGCCATTGCATTAATCATGGTATGACAAGCTATATCAAAGGGAGAGAAAGGTTGCTCACTCAAAAAAGTGCAGAGCCCCCAGCCCTCCATCTGGATTGGCTTTAGCTGCATTAGAGGAAACACAGTCAGAATGGAAGAGATTATCAGATATATCTGCCTGATATATCTGTAGAGATTTCTACACAGATGTCAATTGAGGGTGTTCAGAATTACAATTTATATGTGGGACAACTTGTTTTCACTTCTTTCCTAAGATAAAAGTTTGTCATTTGATGTGAGCCAAAGATAGAGGAAATTTACTTCTGATAGGTAGTTGCAGTCATGGTATATACACATGTTTAACAGGTAGATTTAACATATTGTTTTGTTCCTTTAACAGATCTTTCTATCATGTCTTTGGATATGATCAAGATTTTTTTGCAGTTGAAGTACAAATAAAGGAATTGAAAAATACTTATTGTGGGCTACTGCCTGTTGAGATATGCATAAATTAAGGCCAAGTAAATAAATATTTTGTAAGACTATAATTCACATGCAGAATTTCCCCTATTTAGAATTTCAGTATCTTTGTACAGCTGGGTTTATTAAATAGTAAGGCTTTCCTATTTGATTTTCAGACACGGCAAAATGGAGAATCCTTCCTTTTTCTTGGCAGCTTCTTCTGAGGAGTAATCACCCATAGCTCTTGAAATAGCTTTCCTCTTCCTAGTTCTATTTCAGCTGTTGGCCTTTGATCCATTTTTCTTTGGTAGGCTCAGGAGCACATTATTAAGATCTGATAAGTACTTAAAGAATAGTGTCAGGTAATTCCTGCATCTTTCTTTGGACAAGCTGAAAAGATAGACTTATTCAAAACATTCTCAATAAAGTATTTGTTTAAAGTTTCAAGTTATTTCTGTGTCTTCTCTTTGTAACATTTCCAAGTTTCAACACCCTTTTTATAATGTAGATACCAGAAATGAACTTGATATTCCAGAACTAATCTTGCCAGAGCTGCCCATAAATACAAAATGACTCCCAGCTATTCTTCTTTCTTTATCCAGGGCTCAAAGAGCCCTTTGGATGTGGCATTGTACAGAGGCCTCACGTTTAGCCTGTAATTAATCATAACTTACAAATTTTTAGCTGCTGCCTCCCGAAGGTCTCATCCCATCCAAGTACAACCTCTGTTCTTTGTTCCCAGCTCTGTGACTCAGAAAAAGTCTGAGACATAAAATACTATGAAACTGAAGAAGTGGTCTGGGGAAGTGCCAGCATTGCATGTTCATGTCACGGTGCTGTGTGGACCAGGGGTTCCCATGGGAGAGCTCATGGATGGGGAGCTCAGTGAGGCTTATGGCTAGGCAGGGCAGGGCTGTGGAAAGCTGGAGACCAGCCCTGCTGCAGCAGCATAGGGTCAGACACTGTTGGCTGCAGGGGGCTAAAATGGAGTCCTGGGCTGTGGGTAGGTATGGGGTGGGGGTGTAGGAAGGGGTTCTGAAGGCTGGGCAGGGTAAGTCAGACCTGTTTGTGCCCTGAGGACATGGACACTTTGTCCAGCTCTTGCATGTCTCTCCAGGTGTTACAGTTGGCTGTGTGTGGAAGTAGGACATGTTGGAGAGTAGGCTCCAGATCTGGCCAGGCACAGCCATTCTACCTGAACCAGGCTGATGCTGATGCTCTTTTTGGACACCTCCAATGAGTGCACTGGCAGCCTTAGTGCTTCTGCTTGCAACTTCTGTCTCCTCACTGGCCATACTGAAATACACAATGTTAGCTTTAACACCAGTGATTGAGATGACCTACTCCAACCTGCTTCATAGACTCAAGATATTTATGGTTTATCCCTGAATAACTTGTGATTTGTTTATTTGTTTGTTGTTTTTTAATTTTTCCTTAAGGAACCTCCAGAAAGCAGCTATCATTACATTCTAATTTTTTTCTCTTGCAATGATTTCCTGCTTTTGTCATTTAGAAAGTTTTCCATTGATTCTGACTGTTATCTTTTTAACAGCAAAATAAACTCTTTTTATCTGGTCCTGCCTCTTCTACACTTGCTTCTTGGAAGACTGTTCTTGTGTTTCTCATAGTCCTCTTTTTCTTAGACTAATAAGCCAAAATTATTTTAATTTTATCACAAAAATCATACTTCTAAAAATCTTATTTTTATTCTTCTCCTGGCTGTCTCTTATTTGTCTAAATTTTTTTTTAAAGTACAATGCCCTGGCAGGTTCCTATACCATACTGATTTTGCCAGTTCCAGCTAAAATCATTACCACCTAGATCTTGCATATGACACTTCTATTAATACTTAAACATGAGATTTTTTTAGGCAATATAATAACTATATAAATATACACTGGAGTAAAGTGCAGTTTCATTTGCTCACTTGTAAAGCTCACTTGTGAAGGACACTTTGTTACATTAACTGGGGAGAACAGTGCAGCAAATTTAGGAATGGGAACTGAGATCTTAAACATGTTTGTCTTTCATTATTTTTGTCTTATAGTAGCTTTTTCTATATAAATGCATGTGTAGGCTCTATTGTCTGCTTTGCATCATTCAGCTGTCTGACTTGGTATGCTCTAGGTCAGGTCACATATATATCATTTCTGAGCAAAGAAATTCTTTATTTTGGATCAAGTAAAATAACCTTGACTTATCACTAAAAGGAATAATTGTCTGGAATGTCTGCTTTTAAGTCTACTATTATGTGCTGCAGATAAATTACTGTGTGAGTGGTACAATAAGCAGGGATATTTCTGAGTGACAAAACAAGCAATGCAAGCTGTAAGTAGTGTGAAATTTTGTGTCAACTCATCATGCTTATCATTAGTCACATAGGCAATAACAAGCGATCAATCATTAATGTGGGATAACTGAAAATGGTATTCTGAAACATTTCTTGAAAATAGATCATATTTCATGATGCTGGCTCCCAGCTTTTCTCTGTGCATGTTTTGGATTATTTGTTGAATAAGAGCCAGCTATAAAATATAGTAAAAGGCATGATAGATTTGACTTTGACAGATGATGTCTTTTCCTCTGTTCAAACACCATCAGTCAGGACTAACATGGGGTTTCAGCATTACGACAATGAACTAAAGCACACTCTGTGGAAAATATGGTGGTTTTCTTTTTTTCTTTTCTTTTTCTTTTCTTTTCTTTTCTTTTCTTTTCTTTTCTTTTCTTTTCTTTTCTTTTCTTTTCTTTTC
>JAAGNO010020439.1:0-15290 GCA_033439905.1 Ceryle rudis
AATAGTGTTAGAGAACCATGCCTAATGCATCAGTGAGGTTAACAGTTCATGCCTTAAAACCTAGAAGTTCCCTGTCAGCTTTAAAATATATACTTTTGCTACTGTTTAGAATTGCTCCTCAGCAAGCTCTGAGTGACATACAACTAACTAAAACCAATGGCTACTGAATTTGTGATGTGTGTATTTTTGCCTTCATACATTTCTGTTTCTCTTCCCTATGATCTCACAGGGAGAAAAGGTATTGAACTAGCCTGAGCAATTCATGCCTACACTAAAACAGGGATCCCTACCTGAGATCACTGGTACAGCACATTCTTGGCCTAGTGTCCCATCCTGTACTGAATTTCCTTTATCGCTGGATTTATGATGGAGAACTGGAGGATACATACCATGAGGTAATGTATGCGATATGATAAGTGTTTTATCTCTGTTCATTTGCTTTGTTGGGAGTATAGTCTGTGGGAAGTGTAGAGGAGAATTAGAAAAGTAGACTGTAATGAAAATGTATAACATATGAGTAAGTAATATATAAAACAACAACATAAAATATGATTCTCTTGGATTCAGTCAGTGTGATATCTGGAGATTGTAATGGCATAGTGTGTTGTCTACAATGAATCATGCCCCATGGGCAGGGATGCCTCTCAACTAGACTAGGTTGCTCAAGGCCTCATCCCACCTTAGTCCCTCTCCAGTGTTCCTGTAGGATCCCTTCAGGTACTGGAAGGCTGCAGTAAGGTCCCCCCGGAGCCTTCTCTTCTCCAGGCTGAACAAACCCAGCTCCTTCAGCCTGTCCTCGTAGCAGAGGTGCTCCAGCCCATTTGTTCTGACTTCTGTAACAGCAAGTTCTAGTAGCTGTCCTTTTTCTTCTTAGACATGTTTTTACGCCTTTCTAAGCTCTCACAACTCTGTCCTGTCTGAAATCAGTTCAGTCTTGTTAAAGTGACAGGTTTTTTTGTTTATGAGAAGTCAAAGAGTCATTTTTAAAAATTGAGTGCTTTGGAGACACATCTGAGTAACTTCAGTGTGAAATACGCTGTCTGATTTCTGAAACTGACCATCTGGGTCAAAACATAAAATGATTACAAATATAATTTTAAAATCAGAATTACGAGACTTGTGTGAAATGTTTGTAAATCTTTATGGCCAGAAGTGTAAAATGGACTTTACTTTTTTCTCAGTTACTCCTCAGACATGCGGTGTTGTTTTTTTGGGGTTTTATATCATTCATTAGTTTTCTTTGTTTAAAAATTTATATGTGCACTGTAAGAGTGTTCTTAATACTGAAAGTCGCTGTTGGATACGGTATACAGAAAGCTACAATTTTCATACCATGTATACAAGTTTTGAACAAAAAAGACAATTGGCCATTCTTGGTGGAAATGGTATTTGGAGGCAGTGAAAAAAGTTCTCATCCAAAGAATGGATATCTTCATTGACAGGATGAGGACAGAATCCATCCAAAAGTAATTTTAACAAAACTAGTAATGTAGTTTTAGTTTCTTACAAATAGAAGTATTCTCTTGCATGGAGTTGAGAGAGCTTAGCATTTGATTACCAGTTCCATTGCAGAATTTCTTGACTTCGGGTTTGTTTTTATTCTGCAATTGTGCATCTGTTAAGATAGGAGGAAATCTAAAGGGTCTTGACTAAAAATAGAACCAGTGAAATAAAAGCATATTATACTTACATTCAGAACTTTATCTCCTATCCTAACTGTATAGCGAGTTGCCAGAAAATGCCATATGCTTCTGTATTTCCTAGTGGATGTTTTACAGATATTACACTTTAACCCAAGGTAGTCAAGGTTTCAGAAGATACAGACTAAATTATGTGATCTGTTCTTTAACTTTTTACTTCAGAGTTCACACTGGTCAACATGCAATTTACATATTAATTGCCAGGCCAACTCTGCATGTTAGTGATGAAAAAAAAAATTTTTTTTTTTTCTTGTGATTCTGTATCATGCGCAGTGCTTACCTAGTCAAAGATGTCCTTGAAGTGCAGAGAGGATGTCAGGGTCAAGTGAAAAAGGGCTGTAAATGCATTTGAACCATTCTCTTGCCAGCTACTCCTGAAAAAGCAAAAACATTCTTTGACTACACTACTTACACCACTTTACATGCTGTTCTGGACATGCTTTTCCAATTTTTATTTAATTTGCACTTATTTCTCCTTTACTGAATGCAAGATCTGCACAAATATAGCTTCCATATTATGTGGAGGACAAGAGCTTCCAAGCAAGTGCATTATCTTAAGTAGTGAGAATACCTGTTTCAGACAGACGTGTAGTTTTAGAAATAGATTTTATCCACTACTTCTGCTGTGTGCTGAAGTCGTGCTGACCTTATGGTCTGCAGCCTAAATACCTCATAGTATTGCACCGCCCTAATTTGCACAAACCCACATTTGTATTTAGGGTGTTTTACCCATTCAATCCAGAAAGAACGTTCTGTGTCAGTGATGTTGGAAATGCATCCTTGTGGTCCTTATTTGTGTCATCTGACAATATTCTGAGAGTCCCAGTTACTTATAATAAGATGATGAAAAGCTAGGATGCCAGCCTAAATTCTGGGTGCTTTTTCTCATTTTAAATCTGAATGCTATATGTATTTTTTTATTTCTTTAATTTGCTTTGAAATCTTAACTCTTATGTTTCTCCAGTTTCCTTTTGATGTTAAAGTAATCATGATGTAAAAAATTGCCTGAATGTACATTAAAATGGGAAGTTGGAGATGAAAAACTGTGTAGTTCTTGGTGGTCATCTTGCCTGACGGGGGATTTTATCAGGCACCTGGGGAGAAAGGACAGTGAAAAAGGCAGATAAAGTGATCCTGGCTCCAACCTCTAGATGTCCACAATTTGGGAACTTCTGAACCTGGAACGACATGAGACCATTGCATTCAATAGCAACTCCTGGCGGACCTGTCTGTCAGTGCTTTTTGCCTGACCCTTTCTTGACCCATTTCTGGCTTTTCACAGTGTCCTGAGATAATTTTGCACAGCTTTAACAACTTGTGCCTAGGCCTTTTGTTTGTTGATGTAAGCAACTTTTTCAGTAGTTTTGCATGTCAAACAGGGATGTGTCATTGCCTGTACTGGTGTGTGTGTGTATGCGGAGCTGGTGTCTTACAGCTACGCATGCAAATTTGAATTTTCCAGTCTCAGAGATTAAGGAGTGTGGCCAGGTCATTTCCCTCAAGGCAAGGGGGGGCAGAACTAAGGAGAAAGGAAAGGCTTTTTTTCCTATTTGGGATACAAAGTTGATATTGATCCATGTGTCCTTAGCCATAGGTACTGTCTTAAACCTGCTAATCTGTATGTGAGTGGAGGCTGGACCAGCATGTGTGACTTGGTAGGCTTCCCAGAGGCAAACTAGGCAATTGCCTGTTGGCTTTGCCAATGCCTTCAGCCAGTCCTAGGCCCAGCCTTTGTGTCCAGTAGCTGAAGGTATGAACCTTTTTGGGTTGGCTTGTTCCTTTTTTTGTTTGTTTGTTTGTTTTTGGGTGGGTTTTTTTTTTTTTTTTTGGCCATTAGACTCGTAGCATCTTGTGGAAAGACATTTGCTGGAACAGATCACTGGGGTGTTGTAACTTATTGTGTTCTGTCTGTGAAACTCCTGGTTTATATAGCTTTCTATAACTGGTATATATAACTTCCTTCTTCCTCTAAAGCCAGCAGTGACACCATGTGGCAGATCAATGGCTGGTACACATACAAGTGGCCACACTTGAACATGTCTTCCGAAGATAGCGGTGAAGAGGACAGGATCTGCCAGTTGGGAAAGACTAGATGGAAGTCAGAACTGGTTTGCTGTCTGTGACTGGAACTGGGGCTCTGAGGATTCCTTACTACAGACTGTATTAATTCTCACATCACTAAGCTTAATATGTACGACCTAAGTAGTAATCTCCTAGTGTAAGGATTTTGAGCAATGTATTACAGAAGTGCCATCTCTGACACCTCTTGGTATGCTTGCACTTTTGGTATCATATGGAGAGTTTCACAGGTTACTGAATAAGAATTTGGAAGCCACAGAGAATGTCATTGAACCAGACTTTGTGAGGTTTCCTTCATGAAAGGGTGACTTCTTTATTAAAACTTCTATTTATTTCTTCAATTTAAAATCTTTGATTTTCTTAACTGAGGCAGAATCTCATCAGAACAACATAAACTTGTTTTTCATTTTTTGTGCCCGTACTACAGGTTGAAACTAATCCTGAAGCAAGCAGTGCCCTGTCTTATGCTACTTTGGTACCTGGTTCTTCATTTTTTACAGTTAGAGCAGTGGTTGTGTAATTAAAAGTTGTTGAAAGTGGGAGTATATCCTTCAATGCTGAGGAATATCTGAATCTTATGATAGTTGGCAGTTCAGTATTTCAAGTTTTGCTCTATGTTTCCTAAAGAAGCCACATTTCTTGCTATCTCATAACAGCCTTACTGCAGTCCCTTTCTTAATAAGCTTGTAGTTTGTAGGAGAGAGTCAAAAATGTTTCCTACTAAAGGTTAGTGTCCTACTTTCTGCCCACAAATTGGTTTACATTAATGGTGGAGAAGGCGGCATCAGAACACAATGTCTGTCTGTCCCCCAGATAACATAAGCATATTTCCTCCTCTCTCATTCTGACTTACGTGGGAACTCCTTTCTGTTGAATGCTCTGATTCATTAATTTCCTGGGGTTTTTTTTGTTTTAGATTTTTTTCCTTCCCTCTCACCCTTAGATGTGACTTCTGATTTAGGTTCCCCCAGCAAAGCTTTTCTCTGCCTCTGAGCTTGTAGAACTCCTTTAAATTATTTGATTCTGTAAGTTGTAATATGTCAGCAAGCTTTAAAAAATCACTTTCTCTGTAAAAGTGATGAAATAATGTGAGCTCTTATTGGAAAATACAAAATCTGGGCACAGCTTAAAAGTAAGTATAGGCTGCTTTAGACTTGCTTTCACTTTTGCTATGCCAAATGTATACAGTGGATCAGAATAAATAGCAATTTCTCTGCTTGTGGGTTTTGATTCCAAAGCTTGTTTGACTCCGTTTGGGGAAAATACTAATTTAATTTTAACTTTTTTTTTCTTTCTTTCTTTAGCTGCTCATTTGTTCACAGATCTGGTAAATGTATTTCAAGAGAAAACTGATGCAGCTTATTTTGAAACCAGCAAATACCTACTGGATGTTCTCAATAAGAAGTACAACTTACTGGAACACATGCAGACCATGAGGCGCTACTTACTACTTGGCCAAGGACACTTTATCAGGCATTTAATGGACTTGCGCAAGTAAGAGAATAGGAAGAGTAATTATGTGTAATTTCTGATGCTTACAGATGTGCATGATCCACACAGAAACAGTTTTGCTTTTGGAAGAGGACCTTTAAAATATCTTATTACTCAAAGGTTCAATTGAACAACTTTTAAATTCTGGTTTGAGTTTAATTTCTTTGGCCCTGAGGCTTAAACTTTGGTTTTCATTTTTGGTAGGGAATGTATACAATACTGTTTCACAATGTCTTGAAAAGTTGTACTAATATCTATGTCTTTATGCCAACCCTGTGACAAGATGTTAGCATTTCTCTCACTCCTGTCAGCAAATTTAAGCAGAAAAGTTCTGTTGCTCTTGATGCCACTAGTTGGCATTGCTGTGAAAGACATCGCTACTTACTTTGGAGGTGTTTGGTCCAAAACATTGTGTCAAGACCTCTCAATGCTGTTTTTGTTTTTTGGTTTTTTTTTTTTTTTAATTTAATTGATGCTTCAGCACGCTCTATTTTAGGCACTCAAGTGTATCCACAAGTATTAGTTTTGGTTCTTAAAGTGTATTTGCAAGCTCACTGCTTTTACATGCTGGTGCTACTGATGAAACTTAAGTCAAAAATGTCAAAAGCTTTCATTTGGTCTAGAAAGCAGGTTTTGTAATAGAGCTTCCATTAACATGTTTGTAAATCAAAATTGTCTGGTGATGTTTTGTACATGACTGTGCTTTTTGAAGTGAAAATTAATGTAAAGCAAAATAAGATCAGTTTGTGGAATCACTATTATATATGAGGCAGAAGTAATGAGGGCATTTCCAGTACTGACAATGGGGAAAGGAATAATGCAAGATGCTTGTTACTTCATGTTACATCGCTTTGGGAAATTTAAGTCACTTAGAGAAGGTGGGTTTGTGTGCTTCTGCCAGCACTTCTTAGCCCATGAGATGGTTACCAGTAAGTTTCTCAAAACTGAAGTGAAATTATTGTTTTGCTGTGTTAATAATGTAATCTGCCTCATTTTATATGTGAATGCAAGTCAAATTACACAATAGTTACTCTGACAATCCTGATAATTTCAAATCACTGTCAATAAATGAGGATAAAGTTACTCCTCATGCTCATAGTCAGGTATATAGCTGAGTATCAATAGACATATTATTCTGCTCAAATATTTTGCTCATTATTTTTCCTCATAGTTAAAACCGAAAGAGTAATATAAGAAGTTTTGAAAGTCTGTCAGAAAATCTTTCCCTGTGTGCTGCAGTTACTACCAAATTGCTGATGCAGAATATCTCAGTAATATGGCCTGACCATGTGTTTCATAACCACCAGGCCAGATCTTGCATGACCAGCTACAACTTTATATCAGCATAATCTAACTGGAATCCTTGAAACAGCAGTGAGGGCAACAAATGCCCAGTTTGATAATCCTGAGATTCTCAAACAATTGGATGTTCGACTTCTGGAGGTCTGAAACATACCTTTTTTTGTCTGTGTGTATGCATTCTGATATCTATATGAAGCAAATATATGTATATATTAAATGTGTTCCCCTCTCTTCTCCTCTCACTTATATTGAAGCCTACTTTGAATTATGTAAACCTCATTTAATAAGTCTTGTCTTCTTTTCCCATTTCCTGCCTATTGTCTGTGTTTCAAGCTGTGGGTTTACAACCATTTCATTGACAGTATGAAACTGAGTGTTTAAGCTCTACCAGTAACTGATGGTGATGGCCCTGATTTGAGGTTCTGCAAACAGCTCCTACTGTTGTTGCTCTTAAAAGAATCTGGAGGGTAATCTCTTGTCACCAGTAGTTAGAAAGAGTGAAGCAATGGAAGTGTGTTTCATGGGAGAGACCTCTGGTAAGAAACTTGAGTTAATGAGAAAGCTCCAGTCTCAGAGCACCTGAAATAAGTCTATACCTTAGGCTGAGTCCTGCCTAAGAATTTTTTCCTTCCCTTATTTCCTTTACTAGCTCCAGTGGAAAAACACTGACATCACAAACATCAACATTTGAGTGAGATGAATCCTACCCTTGTGTCAAACTTCAATTCATTTTTGCATAATCTGCTACTTTTGTCAAGGAACTCCTGTATCTTGTATTGATGTGGATGTTTGTTTTTCCATAGTCTGTGGAGAACGGAAGAGTAAGCAAGGATTGATCTTCAGCAAGTATGCCCTGATTATAAACTGAAAGCATATCTTTTTAACACAGGTATCTCCTGGGGACACTGGGTGGGATGTCTTCAGCTTGGACTATTATGTTGATGGGCGAATAGCAACGGTAATGTCATGTACTGCTGGCTGTGAGCATGTCTCAGATACTGAATTGAATTGCTAAGTATTTTTGTAATGAAAATAAGCGCTTTTTTTTTTTTTATCTAGGATGCACTCACTGTATAAAAAATTGAGCCAAAATCTCAATTCTTAGAAATTAACCATGATTGCTGAAAAGCTACATTTAAAATATTAATTACTGAAAATCAGTAATGTTCCAGCAGAGAATTTAGCAAGTACTTAATAAATGGAGTGCATCTCTTCTTCCATTATTACTAGTCTGTAGCTGCTAATTTGGGATAATTTGCAAGGAACTGAAGAATGTATTTGTGGAGAAGCCATCTGTACTGTCTAAATTAAATTTGATACGTAATGTTCATTAGAACTACTAAAAAAATAGATGCACTATTGTAAAGAACCTTTTTTTTTTAAAAAAAAAAAAAAAAGACAGGACATCCAAATGTGACTCTGACCAGCGGAAGGAATTTTTACATGTAGTCTGAAAATAGCAAAATGTTTAGGCTTTGTCACGTTCACCCCTTGTTGTCACTTCCTGCAGTGCCTTCTGCCTGCTTAAATGTTAGGTAACTCAGATCAGACCTTGTGGGAGGATCTTTCCAAAAGCTCTGGGTTTTCCAGGGATTTTGTTTTGACAGTACTTATCAATAAACTGTGTGGGTCAGATAAGATGGACTCTGAAGAGGTTCTTGGTCTTTCAGATCACATGGTATGTCTATTAAATTTGTACCGGTATTTTTATGTTTTGTAGGTATTTACATGTGAGTGCATGAGCCACTATCTAAGGGTATTTAATTTCCTTTGGAGAGCGAAACGAATGGAGTATATTCTTACTGATATATGGAAAGGGCACATGTGCAATGCAAAGCTTCTGAAAAGTATACCAGGTGAGAGAGGCCTAGGTGGATGACATACTTGTAAACTGGATTTAGACCATTGCATCTTACTTTAAATTGTGTGTTGAGAGGAAAAAAAAAAAATCTGTTGTTGCTAATACTGACTTGACTGTTTAATGGTAGATGATGACAAAGATAAATAACATTATTGTAAACAGAAGTTTCTTGTTGTTTTACTTAGTCCTTGGTTGTGAGTTTGTAGCAGTGAGCAAATGAAATACCCCATGTCTCTGGAAAAAGGTTACTCTTCCATTCCCTTTCACTCATCTGCCTTGATGCCTTCCTCTCTGTACCCTGTGTCTCCCTCTTGTGCTGGAAGTAGTTACTCTCACACATGCACACTTCTGAATTTACTGGTTTTCCTTCAGTCATTTCCTGTGCTTTTGTTTAGCTAAGAACGGAAGAGGCTAAGAAGAGAAACAGATATTGGAGAAGAAATTGGAAAGCTCTTAAGTGTAGTGGCTCTAGAGTATATTTAATGGAGTTTCTCATTCCTACTTCTCAACTGAGAATATATTCATATTTGTAAGCATCTGTTCTGGCTCACTTTTCACGGCCTAGTAATATTTACAAAGATATATTTATTTTTTTATAATTAAGAACTCTTTTGTACGTGGGAGTGGACAGCTCAGTCTCAGAAGGTCGCTAGGAAACAAGCTCTTGTAAAGTCTGCTCTAGTGCACAAGGCTGATCTCTGGACTGCACAGCATGACTAGATATCCTTTCTGCTTCTGTGAGACAGGATTTAGTTTACCATCATTTCCCTGTCCCAAATAAGTGCTTGTTTGACTCAAAACCATTGGTCTATGCATTCTTGCATTCTGTTCCCTCTGAGACTAGGGTCCAGTTAACAGATTTTATTCTCATCATCTGAGGGTCCTCAGGCTGGAGCTTTCTTACATTGCTAGGGTTTTATGTGTTCTTTTGTTCTCAGGAAGAAATTGGACTTCTTTACTTTTTTTTTTTTTTTTTTTTTTTTTTTTTCCTGCTTCTTCTCTGCTGCTGCTTCCTGTCTCCCCTGCCCTCCCTCCCTGCCCCACCTTGGGAGGCCTTTCTTATGCTTTGCCATGGAGCAATCTTTTGTAGGTTAAAGCTCAATTGCTTATCGCTTTTAGGTTTGGCTGTGTTTCAAGTGATGTAGACATTTAAAATGCCAGCCAAGCTGTTTATAGCTATTCTAGGCAGAAGCAGCCAAATGTTGTATTTCTCAGTTTGTGCCTCTGACAAAGGAGAGTATGTTTACAGAGACCCATACTGCCTTCTGCCTGGAGGGACACGAGTCTTTTTTGCTCACTGGCATGTCTAAGCTGGAAACTGCAAGTAGAATTTTTCCTGAAACACAGAGGAAGTCCACCCCAGCACTGATTTGTGAAGGTGTAGTAGAACTTGATTTTATTTTCTCTCCCTCCAAAACAGAACCTGTCCTTCCAGTCGTAGAGCACCAATTGGAGGACAGTTACTGGTAGGAGAAAGCAGCTGCAGGGTTTTCGTTTTTCAGTGACCAAGAGGCAGCATTGACTTTCAAGGATAGCTTTAGTCACCCTTTCCAAAAATTCTTAACATCTTAACGTTTTAATGTTCAAGGAATACTTTAATAGACAGTATTGTCAAACTTGCTGTTCTTCTGTTGGTAATTGGAAGAAGAAACACAGATGTAACCAGCTCACCATTGCTGAGGAATTTATGTTGTTTGGTCAACCCTGGAGACTGTTTTTCATTGGTCTTATTTAAAATAGATGCAACATAATGTGTTTGGGATAGTCTTTGTGCAAAGGCATAATAAATAAAGAACAGAGTAGCTGGTTTTAATATCTTTCAGATCATTGGATGGTTCTATAACATCCCAAGATGTAAAAATATAGAATTCCTTTTCTAGTAGTCTCATAGCTTGTCTGCAGTGGCAAACTGGTAGTTTTTTAGACATTAATTCCTCTGTCTGGATATTCACCTGATTTCAGAAGGCTGAGAGAATTTTTGCTGCTGATGGTAATCTTGACATTATCCTTCCAAAACAGAGGTACCACCTTCTACAGGTGAGCAGATGAGACCATTAGTTACTTGTGGGTCTCTGTTGTGGATCAGGGAATTGAACCTGGACCACATGAGCCACAAATTCCCTACTCCTGTCACAACCACCCTCTCTTTTGGTCTCGGTGTAGCTAAGTAATGCAAAAATATACTGTCTGTGATTTAAAGACTAATGGGAAGAGATGTGAGAGTCCCCAGAAGCAACTCCAAATGTGTGACCTCAGATTTTCAACCAAAAGAATGTATGGGACATTAACTGTATTTTGGTCTCTTGGGACTGAGAGGGTCTTTTTTATTTGTGATTCTCAGCAAGTTTTCAGAACTGTCTGAGAACACAGTCAGTGTCACCTTTGGCTCACATTGTCTAGGAGCTGATTGTACAATGTTCTTTGCTCATCTGTTGCCAGCCAGTATTGCTGCTACCATCCAAGATGAATGGCTGTCCTGTGAAATATTCAATTTGGCAGAAAAAAGTTTACCAAGTTGGTTTGATGGCCGTGCCTGTCTTTGCAGTCTTTAACATGCTATCTCTTTGGATTTTTTTATAGAGCTTTCTGGGGTGCTGCATCAGTGTCACGTTCTGGCATCAGAAATGGTCCATTTCATTCATCAAATGCAGTATTACCTTACATTTGAGGTATACTTTATCCACCCAATTAGTTGCTTAAAAATTAAGTACTTTTAATATTCTGTATGTGTTGTGTGTCTTAAATTTCAAAGAGCTTGTCATCTAGCAAATCAAAACAGCCCAATCCTGAATCATTGCTCCAGGTGCTTGAATGTTCGTGGGATGAACTGTGGAACAAGGTCCAGCAAGCACAAGACCTGGATCACATCATTGCAGCTCACGAAGTTTTTCTAGACACAATCATAGCTCGGTGCTTGCTGGATAGTGATTCCAGGGTAAGTCTTCACCTTTGCATTAATTGTAGCTTTGTGATCTTGGCTTGTGCCTTGGGAGCCACCTTCTCTTATGTTCTGCGAGCAAGGGGAAAAGTAATTTTTCTTCCTCTGATAGAAGACCTTATTAGGGTAGGCTCCGAGGATGTAGTGACAGACAACGAGTTATAAAACTTGTTACAGCGTGGGCCAGTTGGATTTGGTCCCAAGAAGCTGTGTGATCACGCAATGACTGACTTGAAGCTTTGCAAAACGGTCTCAACAGATGTGTGTAAGAAGATTTAATGTATTCGTGTTCTGAAGAATGATAGTAACTTGAAACTGGTTTGCTGCACAACTGTTCTATTGTTTTATTGCCTAATTATCTCACAGGTACTTCTCAACCAGCTCCGAGCTGTTTTTGATCAGATCATTGAGCTCCAGAATGCCCAAGACTCAATGTACAGAGCTGCTTTGGAGGAGTTGCAGCTGAGGCTGCAATTTGAAGATAGGAAAAAGCAGCGTGAACTTGAGGTACAGTAAGGGTGTTACTAGAACATAGAAATTGATTGTGACAGCTATACTTGTCTTCTGATATAGGCAGGGTTTTAGATATCATGTAGAGGTGCAGCAAGAATGAAAAATGTAGTTGAGAAAAACATCCATCAACAGTAGTTAGTGAATTCAAACAAAACTGTTGAATGGTGGTTTTAATTTCTATGTTGCTCAAAACCTCTAGGTGAGTAGATTCTCTAGTAGGCTTTGGAGGATGAGAAATTTAGGGCTGGTTTAGGTGAAGGAAATGGAAGAGGCTTTAATATTCCAAACCCCCGTGCAAAAAATGCTGCAGCTCCATGTCTGCCTCCCTACTGTCAGTCTGTGGGACATGCAGTGCTGGTGTGAGACTCACCTGCTTTGCTAACCTTAGATTTCTTTCATGTGCTGTACAACCACCAAGGGAACTGATAATTTAATTATTAGAGGCTCTTGTGTTTGGCTTTCTGTGGCAATGATTGGTTTCTATAAACGTGGAGGTTTAGCTGGGCAGAAGGTGGCCCAATTAGCAACTCTCATCATGTGATACTTGACCTCTTAACTCATTTGATCTATGTGTAGGGCAAGTGGGGAGTAACTGCATCAGAAGAGGAAGAAGAGAGCAAGAGGATGAAAGAATTTCAAGACTCAATACCCAAAATGTGCTCACAGCTTCGAATACTCACTCACTTTTACCAGGTGCCCTTTAGATTATATTTTTTTAATATGGATGCTGAGCTTTGAAATGTAGAAATCAGTTTTGAGTACTGAGTAGGTGTAAATTCTGTATTCGTGTGTGCAGTTTGTGAATCTATGTCTTGATTTTTTCTCTACTTAGAAGCCTGTATTCACTGTTCCTCAGTAGACAGTAGGTTTTGCAGTCGTGTATGTACCCATGTCAGAGGAAAATAGTCTACATGTAATTCTTCTCCTTCCTCAAGTAGTAGAATTAATAGCTATTTTCTGGTGTAATCTGGAAAAAAAAGAAAAAAGTAGAATTCCTTCTGCATTCCACTTTTTTTCCACCATCTTTTCAAGTCAGTTCTACGAAAGACTGCAGAAAGGGTCTTTATGAAGGGCCTAACACTTGATTTTTAAGCTCACAGAGATGGGTGATGGGTAAGCTGTTGGGGGAACATGCACAGGATGTCTTCTTTAGTGGTAATTATTCTGACTTTGTCTTAATTTGTTGTATCTGATTCTAAAGCTCCCATTTCTCAGAAAAATCAACTGCTAGATTTCAGAAAAAGCATTCCAGAAAGCAATGAAAGGGAGGGCTACAACACTCTATCAGGATTAGACCCTAGGTCAACTGAAAAGCATAACCCTAGCCCAACTCATCTCTTGACTTCGACACGAGATACTCTTGATGTAGTGTAGAGTACCTTTTAACTTCTCAAAGTTACCACCTTTGGCATGGCTGAAGGTAGAATTTTTAATAATGTTGCTACTGAGTTTGACTTAAAGCTGTAGGGCCTGTTTTCTTCCTTCTTGCTGTTGATATATCTTGTATCTTTCTTTAATATCCACAAATACACATTTAGACAAATTCTAAACATGTAAGGATGCATTGCTTCCCTAGGTAAAACATGGAATTGTAGAATGGTTTTGTTTGGAAGGGACTTTAAAGATCATCCCTGCCATAGTAGGGACATCTCTCACTAGACCAGGTTGCTCAAGGCCCCATCAAACCTGGTCTTGAACACGTCCAGTGATGGAGCATCCACAACTTCCCTGAGCAATCTAGCCCAGTGTCTCACCACCCTCAGAGTGAAGAATTTCCTCCTAATTTTTAATCTAAATCTACCCTCTTCCAGTTTGAAGCCATCACCTCTCATCCTATCACTATAAGCCTTTGTAGAAGGTCCTTCCCCAGCTTTCTTATAGGTCCCCTTCAGATACTGGATGAATGAGGTTGAAGTGGTTTTGCTGGCTTGTTTACCCATATGTTTGTTTTACCTTGTAAGAGGACAGTTGGTTCTTTTTATCAGTTACAATTGTGACTTAGCATCTTTACAGCATGTGCAGAGCAATTCCCACTCTTCTGCTCTGGTGGTTTGCATCAAAATCCAGTTTTGTTTTGCCTATAGCTTTGCCATGCTATAGCTGCCCTGAATGAAGGGCTGCATTGTCAAAAGAGTTCAGCTCACAGGGAGCTTTGTGAAGGAAACCAGCATAGTACACCCAGGTTATAAAATAATGCTGATTTCTGTTGAAGGCTGTAGAGATCCGGAGCTTTAATGCAAGGATTTCAGATCTGGAAGGAATTTGCTCCTGGGTCCAAATATTGCAGTTCTACCTCCCAGAGAAAAATGGAGCCAAGGTCTATAAGTGTTGGCTGTCAATAAGATTGTAGTTGTGTACTCTGCAAGTTGGTGACGTAGCTTTTGCCTGCTTGGGCTGTATTCCTGTTGAGGCCTACTAAGGATTTTCCATGCAAGACTTCCCGGGCCAGCCTTGATTGTCTTTGGAAGTAAAGGGGTGGTCTAGTTAATGGGCATGTCCACATTAGTATTTTAAGTGAGAAGAGTTCCCATCCTCCTATAAAGTCCTCTCCTTCCCTGCATGCTGTGGAGCTCAGGCAGTTCCTTGGCTCGGGCTGAATGGGAGGATAGGCTCCGGTAGCGTGCCTCCTGCATGCCGAGTGCAAGTCCCACATGAAAACCACTCCAGATGTGTAGAGCCTCGCTGATAGGTCTGTAGCACTTACTGCCATTCTGGGCAGATGCTCTGCTGTGCTGGGATGCCACTGTAGGGATGATCTACATCAAATTTGTATTTTTGAAGCAAGCAGTGGTCTGATACTGGCCTGGCCTGCATTGTACGTACACTGGGAAAACAACGGGAGGTTCCCCTGTTGGCACAGGTTAGATCCTGAATGGTGTTCCGGGTATGGTGGGTCTGCCCTGGGAGGGCCAGGGCAGTGTCACAGGGGTAGCCTGGGAGCCTTCGGACAGATGGAAGGTTCCAGCAGAGCACGGGGGAGGGGGTGGTTTAAAAGACCTCAGTGTTTGCACTGGAGATGCTGAAGTGTATGGCAGACATCTGAAGATAAAACAAAGCTCTGAGGTTTTGCAGAAAGAATGAGTCCAGCATAGCTGATTTGCTGACAGTTGGGTATAAGTGCTTGTGCTTGCCCTTTCCTGGATCCCCTCTACCTCCTTGGCAGGTGTCACGGTTTAGGGTACTACTCAAACCAGGACAGGAGGCCTGAGTACCACAAGGCATCCCTGTGCAGAAGATGCCAGCGATGTCATCTTATCTGTCTCTTGGGTTTTTCTTTCTCCTTCAGGGAATCGTCCAGCAGTTCTTGGTCCTGCTGACAACCAGTTCCGATGAAAGCCTTCGGTTTCTTAGCTTTAGATTGGACTTCAATGAACATTATAAAGCACGAGAGCCGAGGCTTCGTGTA
>JAAGNO010020439.1:23144-50443 GCA_033439905.1 Ceryle rudis
TGGATTGGAACTAGCTGATCTTTTAAGGTCCCTTCCAAAATGAGCCATTCTATGACTCTATAACTCTATGACATCCTCAGAGACCAGAAAATTTATTTCCCTTTTAGTACTACTTGTTTGTAGTTATAAACACCAATGCCTCCTTGGGGTGAGCCATGCCGCTGCTAGAAGTGAAAGTGGAGGAGAAGTGGTCATTGGCAACAGAAGAAGCAGTCTGTGGATACCAAAGAGCACACAACTTGGTTGCACAGACTATAAATATGAGGACAGCCCCATTTTGTAACAAATAGAAGCGGTACTACATCCTATGATTAACATGACAACATGTAGTTAGAGTATTTAATGATTGCCAGTCATTTAGCTCACTTTCCTCACCATTTAAAGATATCTCGTCTTATACATAACACTGAAGCCTAAAAGGAACTTCCTTCTAAAATGATTCAGTGACATGGATTTAAAAGGAGCAAGTGTGATGGAAAATGAAGGGAGATATTGACAGATTCAATATGGCAACATTGAATCATAGACAATAAAAGAAATTTTCACTCTGAAAGGGGAATTTTTACCTCTCTGAAGTCAGTAAAAGGACTCCTGTTGCTTTTGATAGAGTCGGGAATTCAGCAAAAGTGAATGTTTGTTAGAAATCCACGTGAAGGAGAAATGTTTGGACTGGCTCTTGTGGAGTGCTGAACCCTTGAAACGCTGGTGCAGGTACACAGAGTGAAGGCGCAGTGAGTACATTGCTGGACAGAGTACATTGCTCTTGTTTACGTCTCAAGACTTGCTGTAGAACAGTTTTGAGGGTTGGTCTAAAATCTATGTTCAGGGAAAACTTCTCAACAGAGAACAAGATTTTAGTATTTCCCTGATTACAGTGATTTTGGATCACGTCAGTCTGGACAGATTAAATAGAACAGGTTGAATTACCTGGATCACATAAAGTCTGGGGACAGGGTTCAGTAGGTGAAGTCAGGATATCCCAGTATATAGCCTTAGGTCATGGCATCTGCCTCTTCATTTTGCCCCTATGGCTGCTATGAGAAGGGAGGTATTGCTAGATAGGCAGGAGCTTTACCCCAAAACTGTTCACAAGATAAACAGGTCTAGGACACTGCTTGCAGGCTGCAGGAATCCCAGGTGAGAGGAAAACAGGAGAAAGCATAAAGAGTGACATCTTCAAACGATGAGAAAAGCCATCGCCATGCCTGTGCTACACCTAAAGGGACGACCGAGACCTGTTTGCACTCATACACGCATTTCAGGGTCAGAAATACTGTTGCTTGTCTCTTCAATGTGGAAAAAAAAGGCCTGTGTGAACATTTTTAGTAAATACAGTCATTTTAAGACTATGATAGAAACAGACCGTCAAGTCTATGAATTTTGGCTAGCATTTTATGTCTGAAAGGGCAACAAACATTTTGGAAAATGCTGGTCAAAGTTCTGTGTTTTTATGGGAAGTTTTTGAACGATTGAGATTAATACGTTCTTGATAAGGAATTCATATGAATTTCAAACTTGCCTTTGCTGACAGAGTTCCATCTTCATCTGCTATACTAAGAAAATCTAGTGAAATGCAAACATTTCCAGAAGCTACTGCAGTGTTCTTTATAAACTTTAGGTTTCTTTGCTAAACCTCTGTTCTGTCAAGTGTGATCCTAATTGTCTGACGTTAATGTCATCCATCAGACCAATTTTTCATTCCTCACATGCTGTTTCAAGAACTCTGATCCCTAATTTAATTAATGAATCATTGTTTCCTGAGCTGCATCTGTTCCTCTTCATTTTTTTAAAACAATTGCAATATTTTTTTCACTTGTCTCCTTGAAAATAAATGCTGAAAATTGGTTGTGATGCATAAAAGTGCTCTTGCTTTTAAACCATTCTTCCTTTCCCCTCCTTCCCTTCCCTTCTCTTCCCTTCCCTTCTTTTCCCTTCCCTTCATGTAGGGATAAATGTGACCCCTTTAATGCCTTTGAAGCTCCCATGGGGTCAGAGCTTGTTGCAAGCTATTTTGTCTGTAGGCTTTCTTGTACGTAACAATGTCCAAACCCCATGAAATCCATGAACATTTTGATATCTCTTTTTTTTGTATTCATATTACAGCTAATTAATTCATGCCTGTGAAGCACTTTGAAACTATACAAACACTTACTCAATATTGTTCTTTTTTATGATTTACCATTCTCAACTCACATGAACTTCGAACCACTGGATTTCTCTCTTTGTAATCTGAAATCTGTTTTATCAAAGATTGACAGATGGTTTCCACATTTCAGAATATGCCTTCTCAGTTTTGGCTTAATTTTGCTACTCACTGAATGAAGCACTGTGAAAGCGTGACCTCACCAAAGTCAACAGGGACCACAAACCCACCCGGAAAATGTCACCTCAAACACGACTGAACTCCTAAAGTGCATGCAAGAAAGATTTTAGGAAGTTGTATGACAAGCCAGGGCTTAACTTCCCGCCTATGGGATCTGGTCAGGCTTCCTGCCTTTGCTTGATCGGCCTCTTACGCCAGCACTGTGTAGTAAGAGCCAAACTCAGCCAGCTTAGGCTGCCATCTGCAGTAAGGTAGCCAGAGTCAATGATCATGGGTTTGGATTTACTTCTAGTCTAATTGCACTTAGAAATAAAAGCTCCAGTACCAGTTTGGGCAAACATTCGTTTCATCCAGAACTTCCAAAATGTTACTGTATTTCTACTCAGTGCTTGAGGAAGTGCCATAGATCACCATATACAGCAAAATTTGTTTCGCAGGAATAAGTCTGAGCTCTTTATAAAAGAAAAACAAGGACTTAAGATCAGAATGATTTTCATCCAAAAGCTGTGGCTTTCTTTTATCCCATTTGTCTGACTTGTGCTCCCAGGAGAAACCAAAGTGAAGGTGATGCGGCGAAGGAGGACACTGTGCTTACATCTTACCCCTGACTGGGCATGGGACATGGTCATACTGGCACTTAAGAGCATATGAGCATTGCTGTAGAGGTTGGTTCAGACAAGGCTAGGATGAACAGGCACTTCTCAAAACCCATATTTAGAAATCATCTTAATTGTTTCCTTTGTTAAAATAGATGGTTTTATCTTAAGCAGTGATACGATTATTTGTTACGTATGTTATCTTACCACCTACTTACACCTGCAAGTTATTTGAAAGTTAATTATACCTCCCATCCTTTCACAGTCTCCACTAGTGTTCAGTTTTAATGCACTAATGTGTTCTTCTTGTATGACGTGTATCCTGGATGCAAGAATAAAAATTAAATTGAAAACTTAAGGTAAAAAGAAGGTTCATCGTAGCTAATTAATATTTACCTCCAGCAAAACACTGACTAATTACACTGGTACTGTAGAGGGGGAGAGACCTGCAAGAAGCTGGTTACCCATTATCTGCCCAGCCTAAGGAGCTCTTCCAGTCCCTGTGAGCTGATGAGAGTCCTTGAGAGACTCCCAGCTGTGGGAGCAGGGGCACAGATGCTCTCTCCCTCTCCCTCTGTACCATGCCTGTGCTGCTGAACCACCACAGCGGAGATAGCACAAGCAGTGTGGGGCAGGCAGCCTGAGGCTGGTAAACAGACAGACTGTGTGTGGCACCCAGCAGAGCCACAAAGGGTGAGCACCTCTCTGCTCCTGGTTGCCACCATGCCTGGATCGCAGTGTGTGCTGGGGTTGGTTACTGGGGAAGCAGATGAGGTATTGCAGGTCACGCAGTTCACGACATCACTTCTCTTGGAGAGTCTGTGTGCCCTGCCTCCTGATGAGTCTCTACCAATGCACTTAAATATTGGGTTGAAGAAAGATTAGTCAGACCGGCTCCTTTTGACAAGTTACTCACTCTTGGGGTAAGAGTCCCATTAAGTGGTAACCTGCCAGTACACCCTGGTGTTCTTCAGTCTTGGGCCTGACCCCTATTCTCTTAGGGTAAATGGGGTTCTCTTATCACTGGGAAGGAGCAGTGGGATAGGGAGTGCTGATGCTGCAGACTGGGTGATGGCTCTGCTGCCTGTTTGCTGTGGTCCTCCAGCTTCACTGCACCGCAACACATTGGTGCAGCAAACACAGGGACATGAGCTGGGGAAAAGTGAGATTCAGCTCCCAGTGACACCGCTTCCCTGCTGAAGTTATTCTGGGTAAATTAATTTAGCTTCTTCTATACCTACAGTTTTCCAGCTGTAAAATCAGATACTCGGAGGTCTTTCCAAGGTCTGCTGACAGTCTGCAGACAAAGTCTGCTCGATGGTGGCCCTAGGAACAGGATGTTTCTTAGGCAGATGGTCTTATGGGTGTCCCTGAGAAGCTGGCTGTCACCAGGAGAAGACCCAAGTCCGTAGCTGTGTGATTCCCTCAGCTGCAATGAGGGGAAATGGCTGCAGTCTTAACATACTTTTCACTGATATTGTTGGGATGGGGATTCCTTCCCCCATGGATGTCCCCTCGCTAGAACTAGGCCATGTAATTTTTATACAGCAAAAACAAAATTCACCTTATTTTCCATTGAAAAGATCATTTTACATGATTTTCTGACTTGCTGGCCTAACAAGCTCACATGATTGAGTAGGTATCATTTCTCTAGATCATTTTTATCATTAGAACATCTTATCATTAATCATTGCTGATCTAAACAGTTTGATCCCACTGAAGTATTTAAATCATGCATTCAGTGACTTACTTAATTAGGGAGTCACTATTTAGTCCAGAGGTTAAATGCAAAGTTATATTACACATACAGTACTGCAAAAATAACCCCAAGCTTTTAGTTTTGATTTCCACTTTATTGATTTGCACTAGGTAAATTTAATTCCAAACCTTATAGGAGGCTGAGATAGCCATTCAATTTTGCCATTGTAGTGAAGAAACCATTAAGAAAATGGAGAAGTAAAGGTCACAGTAATTTTTTCTGGGATGAAGAATGAAGAACCATCAGAGGTCAGCTTTGTACCAAAAACCCTGAAACACTCACACTATGCCATTACTTAAGCATTTACAGAGTTTTGTTGATATACAACAGTTGTGAAACAAAACATTGCTCAGCAGAATATGGAAAAGTGGGAAGCAGCTCCTTTCCTTCCACACATGATTGTGAATTTCCCATGTTATGCAAGCAAGATAATTATCCATAGGCATTTCTGTACTCCTTCATCCTATGGAGGTGTTTGTATCGGCCTTGTGATCTCTGACTGTGATGTGGAGAAGGACCTTGGATTTGTCTTGGATACATAGCCATAAGCTCACAAATAATCACTTTTTTCTTCTGATAGGTCACTTTTTTCCTCCAGGAATACTTAGAGGAAATACTTTCTGCTATATGAGATAAACTAAATTTTAAATTTCTTCTTTCTGCACATGGAAGTTATTCAATATGTTTTAACAAAGCCTCTTCACATTGAAAAGAAAATAGTGTAAGTATGAAAGTTATACATCTGTTTCTGGGAAAAAAAAAAACAACCATGACTTTTAAAACCACAAGGTATTGCCAAGTGCCTGAAAACACCTTGTAAGCCCTTAACAAGTAAATGTTGGGAGAAATTCAGATGCCTAAACACAGGGGTCTAGAGCCACTGCAGATGACCTCAAGGTACTTGATTTGGCTCCCCGGATATCCTGTAAGGGTAAAAGTAGGTCTCCTGTAGGTCCTGGATCAGATCTGTCAACTTCTCAGATGTCTCGGCTGCACGGCGCCCAATGGCATGAGGCACCTGCACTGCTTTCCCTGGAGGTTCTCTGCTAAGAGGTGAGAAACGTCTGAGAACAAATGGCCTTGAGTCAGAGCTGTCAAAACCTGGAGGTTAGGCTGTGCAGAAACTGTGTTTCAGAATTCTCCTAGTTTAAGGCTTAACTACGGCCATTTGTCTGTGTTAGTGTGCTCCACCACTCGAGAGGTTGGACAACTGCATTAGAAGACAATATTCACTCCAGCCACAGCCAGTAGCTCCCTTTCCATCTCATTAGATCAGCAGCAACTGAGCTTTGCATCCACATCCTGGTACCAGCCATGCCATGTAGAAGAAGGATGTTGCAGCACCAGCTGGTACAGTACGGGGTTTGTCCTTCTCTGGTTGCAAGGATGTAGTGGCCTTTCTGAATCGACAAAGCATGGTTACAGAACATGCAGTATTTGAAGACTCCTTCTTGTTGTGGTACTGCACAAAAGGCCACTTACTACTGGATGATTTTACTTGCTCTCCTCATAAAAGTCCTCACACGTAGCTCAAGGCTGCTGGGGCTAGAAATGGAGTTGAGTAAATAGAGCATTTTCTGCATAAATTCATATCTGTCTCTGTCAGTCTTCCAGGAATTACATTGATTTCCTACTTGCTGTTGCTTCAAATTCTTTCACTATGAACATAATGCCCTTTGCCTCATTTAGCTGTTTCTTACAGCTTTTTACTTGCAATCAAAATGCTGATATCCTTCCTCATACTCCTTACCTCGTGTCCCAAATGCCAACCACCTTGAACCTGGGACACACTGAACACTTACAAAACACAGAGATAAGTTTGCGCACTATTATAAGAAAATATAATACATATAATTCATAAATATATGTGAAAGCCATAGAGTATTCTGCAGAATTTTCTCCTTGGAAGAAAGCAGTAATCCACAGAAAAGCAGTGGAATTTTGAACCATGAACCTTAAGCTTTAGTCCTATTTATCGAATCATCATTTAAAAACCAATGTGACCAGAATTAAAAGAAGTAGTAACCATGAGCATCTTGGGGAATTCCTCCTAAATTCCATTCCACGTGTCAGTTGAAAAGTGAGCTATAACTGCACTGTATGAAATAAAAAAAAAAATAATAATCCAAGTCCTTTTACATTTGCCACCACAGCAAGGTGACAAGCCTTGTAATGTTTTTGTTTACATGTTAAAGTCCTCAGACTCTGTTCCAAGGTAATGTGAAGCTGGGAATTCCAGAGAAGGAAATGCTCCAGTTCATACAGGAAACACAGGCAAAGGAGGTATCTGGGTTTGGAAGTAGGGGCATGTAGCTGGGGATAAGAAATTCTGCCTCCTCAAAGTTCTCCGTGCCAGCTGCTCAGAGATTACCTTTTTACCCTGACCTATTCAGGGTTCGCATCACTGTTGGTCATTTCAGCATCCTGCTATCTTGCTTGTGCTCTCAAATTGCAACTCTTGGCAAGAGAAGGTCTCTCTTTGATCTCAGACACATTCCCAAGCACAAGGTTGACACTACATGTGTTAAAAGAAGGGGACTGATGAGGACTGGGGCTCCTCCTGGATTTTCTGCAGACTCCTGTAACTCCAGGTGAGCCCCATGGAGGCTTCATTTCTTCATCCACCAAAGCAGAGCTAGCAATGCACCCGTGCTTCCTGATGTTATGGTAAAGGTTATTCTTTTCTAAAAAGAAATATGTGTGAAGGACTAACTACAAAGTGTCACACAAGAAAAAAATACTTGTAACTGTACCTCTCTCTTTTTTCACACTGAGCTATGACTGAATCCTGTCATTTTAATTCTTATATGGCTTATTATCATGAGTGGGCAGCAGACATAATGATTATTTACTTAATAAAAAATGTCATACATTGAGGATTTCAATTTCTGCTTACTGTCCCTTCTGCCAAGGCCCCCTTCCAACCTTGCATCCCACAGGACTACCTGCCTGATTTCTATATTCACTGAGCATCAAGATAAATGCTACTGTTTGCTTCATTTGATATGTCTTTTTAAAGGGAATGATGAGTGTGAAGGCAAATATTCTACAAGAAGTCTGATGAGAAATTTTTCGGTGGTTTCTATGAGTGCCAAGATCAAGGGGACCTTACCCATGGAATAGTCAATATAATGATTTCTTCAGCTATTTCTACTGAATAAAAACAAAACCACCTTTTTATTATATCAATGCATTTTAATTAATAACATATTGCATTACATTTTCTGGTTTAGATTTTAAGGCCTTTTATGCCATTGATGAGCCAGTGATTTTCAAATGCTACTTTGGCTGAAATACACAGTAAAATCAAAAATGGCTTCGGAAACCTGGATTAGCTGTCACTGATGGCCTAAGTCTGTCAATAGAAACCAGTAGAAAAAAAGTCAAGGAAATTGACTTTTTCCTCCTATTTTTATTTATAAATACCATTTCAGAATAGCATTAAGACATTGCAGGCCATGCATTTTGAAGGAATTATTGCACATCTCTTATGACTAAGGTCACTTGCCCTTTAGCCTTGTGTCCTATCATACCTCCTGAGGTGTTCAGTAGTAGTCCAGAAATGCATGGCATGCTGTGTTTTATAGCTTAAATACATTTAGGTTGATTATACAGAAAAATGCATACAAAAAGAGAGAACGTGCATGGAATCCCCCCAGCTATTCCATTCTTTTTCCATTCTTTTTTAATCATCTCATAAGTAAAATTATTCACAGGTTGCCAACTATTTGTTAAAATGTACGTGAAACATGGAAGGATTGTTTCCCTGTTATGATTATGGTATCTTGGAGTATATATGAAACACCAACCTTTTAAAACGGTTTGGATTGTTGCATAATATAGAAATGCAGCTAAATTCTTAAAAGGGTTAAACAGTTCTATTCTGCCTTAAATTACCACTGTCATTCAATTCATTAGATGAGTTTATGGAGTTACAATATGTCTGTAATTTATAGCCTGCTTACTGACAAAGCTTAATGCTAACATATGCCTAATTTGCCAGGGTTATCTCAAGCCCCATTCATCTCCCCCACTAACAATATGCTGCTGATTCCATGCTTCATGGATGAGGTACATGCGGTTTCATATTTAGTGCTATCAATCACAAGTAATTGCCTCCAGCTCCCCGCCTCAGTGTTCAAAGTGATTTCTCTTCAGCCTCCAAAGCTTGATGAAAAGGGGATGCGTAGCCAGAGGAGGGCATCCTCCTCCAGCCTTAGCAACTGCAGACCTGAAGGAGCTGCAAATCCGAGAGGAGGAGCATACCGGCAGCTGACATTTCCAAAGTTGTCTCTTCTGAGGCACACTCTTTTTGCAGTCAGCAATACACTCTCCCGGGTACAGTCCTGCTGCTTGTGCAGCAGTGGCAACCCTCTATGGGAAGTGTGAGAGCTTCTGGACTTGAACCCTCAGGATTTCTCCAGTATAACGCTGGACTGACTTGGGACACCCCCCAGCCCACCTCCCCCACGTCCTGGATTGCAGCCTGGGGATGCACCACTGTGCTTCTGGGCCCTTAGTGTGGTTGCCCTGACATGCAGGATGTGACAGACCAGGGTCTGCCAGAGGAGATTGCAGTTCATATGTGTATTTTCAGTATCATAGAATCATAGAACGGTAGAGGTTGGGACGGACCTCTGGAGATCATCGAGTCCAACCCCCTGCCAGAGCAGGATCACCCAGGGCAGGCCACACAGGAACAGATCCAGGCAGGTCTTGAAAGTCTCTGGAGAAGGAGACTCCACAAGCTCCCCGGGCAGCTTGTTCCAGCAATCCTATCCAGTGAGTCTTCTTGGTGGGACTGTTATACCACCAACAAATTGTACCTTATGTATCATAACCTTTTTAAATTTTAAAAACCCCAGTCCTATCATTTCTTAAACCTGTGCCCAACTTCATTCCTGAGAAGAGTGCCATTGGTTTGCCTTGCAGAACTGCTTACAGTATCGGTATCTAAGGAGAGTGACTAACTCACAGTTCCCTGTTCTGTTCCTCTTTGTCTGCTTGCTCGTATCTTCTGCAGCTTCATGTTAGCTGTAATGGCCCCTTGTGTCAGCATGTACTTACCCCTCTCCCTACCCAGTTAGGCTTTTTTTATATGGCTGTAGTCACCCTAGAACCTGAATATTGAATGGAAAACTCAGTTGAAGTGTCTGATCCTGAACTGTTGATACATGTTCTTACTGCCAGCCATGGGCATTGCTCACATTCCTGTATGAGTACTAGCATTTGTATTTATAGTGCATGGATCTAAATCTTCAGCTTGGTGAATGCGAACACACGCATTGCCCATTGAATGAGTTGCTGAGCCACGCAGCTATGTAACTTCCTTAGCCTCTAGATACATTCCAGAGATCTCTTAGAAATCAGAAAATTAGTTAGCAAATATATTTTGCCTAAAATACATCTCCCACTTTACTTTGGGATTTGATAATCACGACTATCTAGAAAAAAAACCAAACTGTTCTTTGATACCCTACTATCAACCAGTTGTAACCTCAATTTGTTGAGGATGTTGTGGTACTTGATATTCTAAAACTTCCCCGGGATAAGGGAAACTGTTAGGCAGACCCAGTGAAACTCTCTGTTCATGTGAATTTACTATGATGTGCGGTACTGAAAGAAATTACTGCGGCTAAACCAGTCCTGAATAGATTAACAGATACATAGGATTTAAAACCAGACTGATATTAATTAGTTTCACTGCATAGAAATACCATAATTTTAATGTTTACTTGAAAAATGAAAAACATTCTAGAGAAAAAGAAAAAAAAGGTTCATTAAAGAAAGCGCTGCTGATACTATTTTTTTCTATGATATGAAAATTAATGTCCTGTATGGGAGTCACAGCTGATGAGACAAAAACCAGTGTCAGCTTCTCTTAGGCATTTGTTTTCCATGTTGTGCCAGAACCTGGGAGCATGCCATGAAAGGACAGCAGTCATGGGTTTCACATAAGTTTACTTAAGAAAGAATTAACTCCTATAACAATCAGAAAAACTATTGCACTTGCAGAAGAAAAGACTATTAATTAATTGTGGTTGTGCTTGCTATGAACTGACACTGGGGTGAATGTAAAACTGTAGTGATTTTTGCTTGTACTTAAATGAGCTTTTATTACTAAGACTCTGATAGGATAAAGTCAAAGTATCTGCTAAAAGTTTGTATTCATTTTACTTCCTGCCCTCAGATAAAATGAGAAACATTTTATTTTGGTAGTATAGCAAACTTTTTAGGTTTTACTTTTAATCAAATCAAATGAGCAACAGAAAAACATGTAGCAATCTTTTCCATATAATTTGTATTAACATGATCTACAATTCAAGAGGACTGAGCCATAGGGGTGCAAAAGAAATTGAATTTAAAGAGTACAATATTAGCTGTTAATTAATAGAGGGGTTGGGGGTTTTCTATTTGGAATATCTGAAACAAACATGAAAAACCAATCAGAAAATTTCTAGAAGAATTTTCTGAAATAGAAGAATTTTAAAGATGCATTTAAAATCCAAATCTTCTGAGACTTCAGAAGTACACACATCTATCTATCTAAATACAGCTTAAGCAGTACTAGCCAGTGAAAAAAAAAAGAGAAATAACTGTCACAAGTATTCAGAAAACTTATCTTTTTTTTTTTTGTTTTAAAGACTGTTTCTTAATCAGTGGCTGGAAGGAAATGTCTTTGTGAATCTTTGCATATATTCCAAAGGGCTCTAAGGCTAAGTGGATGCACTTTGCATTGCGTCTGCTGACTTCCCATTCAGAGCCTCTCTGACAAGCGGGGGGTGGAGGGGTGCTGTGCTGTGGTTTGTGGGAATAGGCTCTTTCAGTTCTGGTTTATTACATGGCTAATTAACCAAGGTCACCGAGCTCTTTTGTAAGTCTGCCAATAGAGACATCACTGGTGCTTTAACAGATCTGTTTATTATATTGCATGCCCTGATAATATGGCAATGATTTTAAAAACCCACCCACAACTATGGGGGAGCATTTACCTGGAGCATTGGATAAACATGCAAACATGGAAAACAAAACTGAAACTGAAATAATAAGCACCACAGTATTCTGCACTTTGACATGTTTAACCTGAAAACCATTTCTTTTCTGTGCTATTCCATAATGGTTGTGTGTAGCAAATATAAATAATCACTACAGGAATTTATAAGCTGTAACAGTAACATGTCACAGTAATAACCCGATTTACCTGTGACACGGGATCTTTGGTGAGATTACCACTCTGTATACAAATTGACAATAAATGCAGGGTGGTGCATAATAAGGGAATGAGACAAGGAACTGTGTTTTGGGATTATGCATCGGGCTGAAATAAGACTCAGTGTCCCTGAAGCTTCCGCGAATGCAGAACAGAGCTGATTATAGCTGACTCTGCACAGAGCCATCTTGCAAGATGTTGTTATCTTCATGTAAGAAACTAAGGGGTTCTCTTAATATATGAGACTAGCGCTGTCCTCCATCCCAAAAGTTCCACAGTCAGAGAATTCCTCAAGCTGTCCTTGGCATGCGTGGCATCCTCACCCCAGCTCCAGCCCTGTGTATGAAGCCAGGTGCACGTGAGCCTGCTCCTGCATGAGTGACGGGTACAACACTTGCCAGGGGAGCTTTTGTGGAAGCTCATCAATACCCCAACACCCAGCTTCTATCATCCTCTGGGAGACCCCATGGCAGCTCTGCATTGCTCCCTTCTCATCCGCCAAGAGCAGCTCCCAGAGGCACTGCTGCTACATGCCGGGCTGCCCAGTGCCAGCCAAAGTATTGCTTGAGGAGAGGTAAGCCTCTCCTGAGCCGTGAGATGAGCTTTAGCCCCTGTGTCTGAGGCTGCTGGGTCACTGGTGGTTATTGATTCCGTGTCTGAGCTGATCCCCATAGAGCATGTTTGCACATAGCTACACGGATGTGTATATCTGCCCTCAAATTCCCATCACAATGCCACTGACTGAACTGGGATGCTTTAAAGATGGTCTTCAGGAAGGCAAGGGATGTGCAACCCAATCTTGAGTGATGGTGGAGGGGGCAGTCTGAGCAGTCTTGTCTGGGAGAGGCTATTCTGCATTTGCTGTGATGTTGGATCTCTGTAGGATCTTCCTTTTTCTAGGAGAGGGCAGGCAGGGTCTAGTGTGCACCTCAAAGGGCCCTTAAAAATATCTGTAACCTTCACAGAGGGTGGAGGCTGTACATTTGGTTCTTGACCCCAGCTGCAACTTTCTGGGCTGTGATCTGAGAGGTTGGGTGCTTCTGTGGCTCCAGCTCCAGGGGGCTCCAGGGCAGGCTGGCAGCTGTGATTTTCTGCTGCCCTTTCCTGAATTTCCTCCAGAGGCCTCCAGTGTTCTCTAGATGACCTCCTCTGTATCTCTCTACATGTCGTTCAACCTCACATCCTGTCTTGGTACCAACAGGTGAGCTGAAGGCAAGAATCCCAAAGGGTAGTGTGTAGTCTGCTGAAAAACTAGTCTCTTGGACCATGATGTCCCTCCACTGACTTGCACCTTCTATGGCTATTTCCCACCTCGTTTGGTACTGGTAGGAAAACTCTTACCTTCATCACTCACTCAACATTCAAACAAGCATCTTCTTGCTCTCTCCAATTTGGAAGAAAGCTTCTCCTAAAACTTTGCAGTTCATCTCTTCTTGAGGCTCTTCCGTTATGCCTACAAAGATCCTCAAAATGGTTATTCTGCTGGTGTACAGAAACCACAATCTTTTAAATGATGCAGGAACCACCACCCTCTCCTCATCCATTTCCATGTCTTTTTGTGTTCTAGATTTACAGGGTGGAGCTTAGCTCTGGATTGGGATACTTGTACTTAGATATGTATGTGTAGGTTCCACATGTGGGCCTCTCTTACGGTCATCTCTGCCTACTTGATACAGTCAGTGGAAATATCAGGGTAATTCAGCTTCCTCAGGCATGGACACTGAGGACTTGACTCATCTACCAGAACTCCTGGCAGACAATCAGTGCACAATTAGGAAGCCTATAGTAATGCATGTAACAAATAATTATACGCATAAGGGTTAACAGTAGATAGAATAGAATAAAAAATAATAATAAAAAAAAACCAAAAACAAACAACCAAACAGCCAACCAAAAAAATAGGAATTCTTCTCGTAGTTATCTGTCCAGAAGTGTGTGCTGCCTGGAGAAACTAAAGAATGATTAGCAGTGCATTTTAAACTGAGTATATCACCGTTGAAACCATGGTCATGGTGGACCACATCTGCAGTAGTCACAACCAGCAACAATCATCACTGTAGTCCTCCTTTCAAGGACCTAATGCCAGCACTAGGCAACATGCAAAGAATAGCCAGGACTTTTAATAGTCTTTGACAGTCCATCAGAGAAAGCACATCACTGTAAATCACACCTATATAAACTGGTTTCCATTCCATGCCGAGACCATTTCTGGTCTGGTCTTGCAGACACAAGTACGATTTGTAAACATATTTTGTCAGAATGAAAAGAGAAAAAGACCAAACCCCAAAAAAACCCCACCCTAAAACTCCCAAACCCAAAGAACTACTCCCTGTAAGAGTCAAATGTCAGTAGGAATCAGAGATCTGACTACATGAAGATCAGGCAAGGAGAAAACTTTTTACTTTCTGCCCCATTTACGATTCAATAACCATAGCAGATGAATCTGGAACTATATTTTGTTCTTTGGTTGTTTGATGTCCCATTACAGTCCTTGGAATAAAAGTCAAAAATACTGTTCTTTTATTATAATCTCTTTTATACTCTGTGTCATAGCCAGCAGGATACAGAGACATGCTGGTGACCTAGGCTAGATTACAGAGAGACACTCACTAGTTTGCAGCTCATGTCACACGTGGATTTACTTCCAAACTGCCAAGAAAGAAATTCAAGGATGTGATTCATGTTCTGGAACAACTCTTAAATTTTTAAAAAAAAGAGTGATAGGTTCTCCATTTTTTATGAAACAAAATGATGTGTCTTATGTGGTCTGATTTGATTTGAGATTTAGTGGCATTGGTGCTCACAGGGGCCTAAGTATTTCCATAGGTAAAAAACGAGGCTGTTCCTTCAAGGTGAATGTTACAGAGAAGTTCCTCACAGACTTGTATTCTATCACATCCATGCAACTGTACCCAAAGTGTAACCCTCTGGAGATGACTGTGGTAAAAGGAAGATTATAAATACTTCAAACTGGGAACAATTTAAGATATTGGCTTGTTCACTACCAGTATAAATGCGTTAACCTCATTAGGATAATTTTTTGCTGTGATATGCATTATTTTTGATTGTGGATACTTCCATATTAAGACTGAATCAGTACAACTTTTTTCATATCAGTACTGAAAGGTCAATACATTCTGTTCTTACAAGTATAATTTGAAAGGGAATCTCGCTGTTGCTGCCACTCCAGTTGTAAGGGCAGTATCTTTGTAAACATTTAATTGCCTGCTTTTTAAAACCTGAGCTAATGTTTTGTAGGCCAAATCAAACCTTGACATTTCTAGAGAGAAGAATGTTAAAACTTTCATTGTTTTTGTTTCCTTCCAGCAGTGCCTAGTATCTAAAGGGCATAGATTTAAATCACTTCCACAAAGCTGTTGAATTGAGCAGGCCATGCCAACCATTTTACCAATAATCACTTCTCCTTTCACATCTATATTTTTTCCAGTCATGTGAAATCTGCTCTGTTTGGTATTAGCTTTCTGTAATTCTTTGGGTAAAGAGAGCAACAACCTTCTTATCCTCATAATTTTTTCTCCTGAACATTATCATTCATGCCTGGCTAATAACTTAATGCACTATGAAAATCTAATCAGTTAATGTCTGTTCCCAGTGTTTTTCAAGAGTCCTTTTGGTTTTTAGACACCCACACATGGTCTCCTTTTGTAAAAAGGGGTGCTTTTCCTTTAAGCCCTCATACATTGCTTGCTAAATCCTCCGAGAGTTGAAGGGTTTACACCAGCAGGACTGGTTCACATAGTCCTCTGAAAGCTGCCATTAGAGCATTTCCAAAATGTGGGTAACAGTGTAGTAAAGGCATTGTGGTGATCTAAAATATCTTCACATTGTGGATTTTAAAGTTCTGTCAAAGCACGCTGTAACTGCAGTTTTGATTTCCTTATGGTGAATGTTATATTACCTTAAATTGCTGAAAGACCTGTTTGGAAAGTACTTAAAGACCTTGGGTAATTTCTGAGCTTCACTTCCTTCGGCAAAAAAATGGTTTGAAAGGCCTCTGAGCCTTTTATTATGCCAACAGGTTGAGAGATCTTCAAAAATGGCACATAGAATATTTCAATTGTGTCATCATTTTGTACATCATCTCCTTTCTCAGTACTTCACGGGTGGCATTGGGGTGTCTCCGTCTTTTGGCCTGAAAAAAATGTTTGTATTCAGGATGCTTCAGAGCTGCCATTCTCCAAAATTGCCTGCAGCTCTATTTGCTCAGTTCTGCATGCAGGGGGAGGATGAACTCTGATTTTCACCTTGTTATGTGTACATTTGCTAGTTGTTTGCATTTGTTGTACTTCTATTCTGGGCTCTCATCCAATATCTTTTATTAACATTTCTTCTTGGCTGTCTTTCCCATTCCGCATCCTATTTTTATTTTTATTTTTGACTTGTTCCCACACATCTTTTTCTTTTTTTTTTTTTTTTTTTTTTCCCTTAGTATCTCCTTCAGTCTGTTCTGTTGTTTTCTGGTGCTGTTTCCTCCCTGGTGTCCCTCACCAAGGGCACTCCATTTCAATAACAACATTCCGTAGAAGCTCTCTGAAGAAACTTGGTCAAGTTGTCAGCCACTGACCTAGGACCTCCCTATCCTAATGCTTTGAGATGGAGTGTGTTGTGATATTCAGCATAACGGTGATTCTTCAGTGGTCAAAGCATTTTTTTGCATTGTACAGAAATAATCTATGCTCAGACAATTTATTTTTAAAAATGCTAAGCTGCTTATTTAAGGGAGCTCTTTTCGACCTTCTATCAGTGCATCGGGGAAATATTGCAGCCAAGCCTGACACACTGATAATACATCTTTGCACTTGTGCTACTAGTCCAAAAGGTCTGGTTTAGTTTTTCTTCAATTTAGAGGGTTGGAAAGATCAGTCCAATATCAACACTTCTAACCATCTGCAGTTAACCTCCAGCCACTATTAGGTTCTCTTTTCATTTCTTTGTGGGCTAGGAGTACATTTACCAGAAGAAATCACAGTGATTTGAAACCTTGTAAACTGGAAGACATTGGCGCATAGGCCTGGAAAGATATGAGATCCCTGCTTACTGGGGGTTGTGTCATCCTGACATCTGTCTAAGTCACCCTCCCTCATAAAGTTAACCTTCACAGGAGGTGGCAACCATGGAGGCTGCTGTCCTCCACAGAAGGACTGTCTTTGTGGCCTGGATGGTTCAGGAGTCTTTTCCGTCTCTGGAGACCTTTCCAAGGACAGGAAGGTACACAACTCACTGGCTCAGGTGACCCTTCTGTCCCAAATCCCTGCTCTGTCTGGCATGGAGCTCTCTGGCCTGCAGAAGCTGTAGTCAGATGCCTGGCCAAACCTGGGCCTGGCTTGCTGAGCCCATGTACTACCAGCATTACAGAGACTTTTGGTGTTGACTCATTCCTACAGTGAGAATAGGACCCACAATCCACCTGGACATCTGACTCCTACCCCACGCATGGATGTAAGCACCCACACCTGCTTCAGTCTGGCAGGACCCACACTGTTCACACCTCCAGCTAGAAAAGCACTTGAGAAGACTAGATGGCAGGCACTTTTTGTTCATTTTCTCTCACAAAAAAACATTATTTCAGAGGTTGTGTGTGGTACACAGAGGAAGTTACCTGCTAAATTTGTGTTGATCTAAGTTCCGATAGACATATTTGAGGCATATGGCACAACAGAAATGGAAACAGCAGTGCCATTAGCACCTGCCAGCTTGGCTGGTGTTTTTTCCCACAGTCAGAGCTGGCAAAAGCATATAAATTATCTGGAATTTTGACCAAGACCCGCCTGCTTTCTTTCAAGAGGGATTTACACTGTACTAACTTCACTTCAAGTTTGAGCAAAAAAAAAATGTAGTCAGAGAGTTGCTGAATCTTCTGGACTTATGAAGAAGCTGGAAGGTTTCTAAGGAGGATGGAGACATCTCAGGTGAGGTAGATAATCTGTTTGTATCTGCCTTCCACCCAGAAGATATTACAAAACTACCTGTCTCTTCAAATAATAAAGATAAAACAAGTCAAGAAGTGTCAAGAGAAGATTCTGGAGCACGTTAGGTAGAAAGAGTTGCTCAACACACATTCAGCAACCGTTAAGCAACTAAGCAGGAGGTAATTGAGCTAAAACCATGGTTTTCTGTCATTAAAAATTATCTGAGAATGGTAAAGGCATATGTTTTTAAGAAAACCCTTTTTACAGGGCCATGGGAACTGTAAACTCTCCTTCTTTCAGTACCAGACAGGGTACTGCCAGGGCAGTAGTCAAGGGTAAGCCACATTTTGCTGGAGATCTAATATCTGACAATTGATAGAGACACCTGGCATGGTTTCCCTGAAATAAATATTGTGCTATTCAAACTTTAGTCCTCTGATGTAAGCAGAAAAAAAGACCAACAATTTCACATAACAAGTATTTGTACTTCTTAAATGTAGAGCTTTGTACCAGAAACCAAAGCCCACGGTATTTTCACAGACATATTACACAACAGACAAGGGATAGACACAAGGCGGATGGAAAAATTAAGGCTAAATAGGATAAGTAATGTCAGAACAACATTAATTTTCCACACTACTGTTTCATTCAGGAGGCTTCTGGGTATGTACAGGACCATCATGAACTATAGAGAAGGAGGATCTTAACTTCAAATTCCTGATTTCTGGTGCAGCAGTTCCTCAATTGCTTAACAGTCCTCTGCCTCATGCCAGTAAAATGTTGCCATCCTTCTTTAGGTGAAACACCTATTTTTTTCACAAAATCTTTTCTCTTTATTCTGTCATTCCATGCGACCTGCTTTTGGTAGGGGAGGAGATGAAACAGTTTGAGCCACCATGATAACATTGTGCTGCTTAGCAGTAGTTTGTCCACTCCAGGAGAAACAGCACTGTTGCCCATCAAAAGCCTGGCTGAGCTTGGGAGGGAGCTACAAACAAATTCCCTGAGTTTTACTCTGGGTGAGACAGAGCTGATGCTGAAGAAGGAATTTACAGGAACATATATATCCTGGGGGAAGAGAGATTTCCTTTCTTGGTCATCATTCACCTGTCTTTCCACAAAGCATTGGCAGTATAGGAATGTGTTCATTGCCTTATGTCTGTCTTGAGTAAGGTGCTGCAGGATTGCCTTTCTAGAGTGGTGTAGTTTCTCTTCCTAGGTGTACCCTTGGGGCTGGCAAGCTGTCAGAGAAGGCACTAGCAGGTATGTTGCCTGCTATATGCCATCCTGGGACAGAGTACTCCCCAGAACTGTGTCTGTACTAGTACTGATCACCAGCACTTCTAATGGAGCGCAGCAGTTGAACCGCTTGAAGTCTACCTCCTTCATTTCTTCTTCCTCCCCAGGACAGAAGAGGTTAACAAGCACTTGAGCAGGAAGTCCCCTGGTTTAATTGTCTAGCAGTCACTAGTGAGACATTTTCAGTGGAGGACTCTTGACTCCAGAGCTCTCTTCCAAGGAAGCCCAGAACAGATTCATTGACCTTTGGGTCACAGACAGGCTTTCACCTGAAGGAGAAATGGGCAAGTGACTTTCATTTCGGAATTACACACAGAGAAAAGGGAAAACTATTGTGCAGCAGCAATTTGGTGAGCTCTGTGCACCCCTTCTATGTTAGACACATATACATGATACGGAATTGAGTGATTGATAACACAAGCTGCATATTACCTCCCCATCCCCATCTTCTAGTTTGTTTTGACTCCACAGTTTTCAAAGGTGGGATTAATTTCTTGTTCCCTGAATTAATTCACCCATCCCACCTCAACCCTCAAAGGCTCACCCTCTCAAAAATGGAAAAAAAATCATCTGAATGTCCATTTCATTAGCTTGTGATTTGGACAACGGCATTAAAAATCACTCTTCAATATAAATACTGGAAGACAAATATCTTCTCATAACCTGGGTGGGCAGGTAACCATGTCCCAGTTTGAACAGAATCTTCTGAAATCCATTGGTATTTCATGGACTCCAGATGGTAATTAGTGTCAGCAAATCTATTCCTCCTCTTCTTCCCCAGACTTTTCAGTACCCCAGCTAACCCAGAGAAGAGTCACTCAGTGTAATTTACTCTGTGATGGATAGACTACACAACTCTGTTAGCATGCTCTTCTGTTGTGGATCATTATTGAATTAAACATGCAGGCAGAAGAATTTGAATGGCAAGCAATGGTGTTCATTTCATCATCATTTCATCTTGGTTTGCACTTTACAGCCCAGGCATGCAAGTAGGTATTTCTCTGGCAACTTCATTTTTTTCTGACTTCACTAAAGATTTGTCAGAGAAATTTGTCTCTTTCACACTGGCAGGACTTACAAACAACAGCAGACAACAATCCTGTGGTAAAACTGCTGAGCAAGAATTGTAATCTAATGGAGGATAACGTCCATGGATGTGCCAAAATTCAAGCAGGACTTTAAATTTCAACTTTCATTTTCTAAAAGTGGAAAACTCTGGGTGGAATACAGAGGTGCTGGGGGTATTTAATCTATTAATGTTTTTAATTTGATTTTTTATTTACATTATTGACCCAGAAGCCTTTCCAGGCTCTGAGGTCAGGATGTAAACTCTAGCTGCATTTTTACTCCATGTCGGAGTGAGATGTATATGCCCGTCACAACATCGCTCCCTCTCTAGCAAGAGAAATTTTATGTATGGACTAACAGGAGCTACACCAAGTTCTGTGAGATGCTGTCTGCAGACAGGAGGTGTCCAGTCCAGATGCAGACTTTATCAGTGCAAATGGCGCAGAGATGCAAGTTGTGGCTGCCTTATTCACAGTAGACTCATGGGATAATAATGTTATCTTCAAGTTGTCTAACGCAAATAACTTGAAGCAGCCTGGAAGGTGGACTTGAAGAGTTAGGAAAGGTGAAAATACTTCAAAATAATTCATTAATGATTTTGGATTAGCAGAGATTGTCAAGTATCATGCCAACAGTGTTGCTTCCCTTTTATAAAACTGTTCATATTTTACATATCACAGTACAAAGATGTGCGTGGAGGGGCTTTGAAATATTAGGCAGGAAAAGGGGTGGTGTATGCAAGTCAGAATGCCCCCAGATGGTTTGTGTCTGTAAATACGCACCTTGGGATTTGTCCTTTGTCCTTTCCTTTCACACTGAAACTCAAACTTGCCAAGATCCCCCAAAACCCTTTCTAAATGAAGAGATGAGGCTACAGAGGTTTGGTTCTGGATGTCAGTGGCTCCTGGCTTCATAATCTCTGCTGATGCCTGTTCTTGGAGTAATTTGCATTCCTGAATGATTAAGAGATGCTTTGTCCTTCAGGTTTTGTAGGTCAGTTCATTATGCAATATTTTTGCCAGACTCTCCTTCTCTCTCAAAAAAAAAAAAAAAATCTGGTCTTTTTTATCTAAGACCTTATAAGAGTCATCGGTGAGCTCAGAAGCTTTAATGGAGCTGTTTATTGTAGTTCAAATAATCTCTAGCAGCAGCTTCCTGGAGCTATAACAATGGAAGGGTATTTTATAGCTTTGAGCATAATAGTGTTCTATGGAAAAAAAAATAAATCTTTATTATCTCAAACTCTCTGTCTCAGACTTAAAGAGCACACTAGGGAGACATTTTTAATATATCTTTAACTCAATACTTAATAAGAACAGAAATAGACCAAAGAACAATCTTTACCTAAATTACTGAGCCTACAGAACTTCTTACCTCTCTGTGTTTGAATGTGTGCGGACAGTCTGAAAATAAGCCACAAATCCCAAGAGTAATTATTTTAACCTTTGTCCTGGAAACTTACTGTATTTACTCTTTGGTCGCAGAGGAGCCAGTCAAGAAACATGAGCAGCTCAAGTTTGCTTTTTAAGAAAAAGTCCCCATGCCCTGTGCGCTGGTCTTTGGCAGGAGCCCACCAGACACCTGTGCTCCCAAACCTGGCCCGCTAGAAGTGCCCACTATACAGATGTCAGAGCTCTTTTGTTGACTTCCTATTAGTCGCCACTTAATGGATGTGAGCCGAACACAGCTTTGCCTAAGCACTTATCAATAGACAGCAAACATTCTTCTTTCAGTGGGCAAAGGGTCAAACTGTTTCGCCTGGCTATAAAGCTGTGCCAGATAATTGCTGGTGATTAGCAATTTTAATTACCAGGTGCTAGGGGTCGTTGCTTGTGGAGCTTTTTTTTGCCGTTGTTGTAATTGGGCAGGCTGTTAATAGGTATGGCTTCTTGTACGCATGGTGTATATTTTACAGATACATCGTGCATCCTTTTAAAGCAAGTAAAGTAAAGTCAGTAACATAACCTGCTTCTGTTTGCATCTGATTAGCTGCATAGTGCTCCAACAGGTTTTTCGATAAAACTTGTCTGATAAAGGAATCTTTTAATACAACTCACTAAAGCAGCTTTTAATCCTCTTGTAAACACTTGTATGTACTATTGTTATTGAAGAGAGGCAATGATTTTAAAATCTTTTCCTGCTACATTGGTCATGTTGGAACTAAGCTTGTCAAACATGTTCTACCTCATTGGTTTTGCATGCCGACTTTTAGGGGGTTTTCATAGAATCACAAAACCAACAGCACAATTAGCAGTGAACTAATCTCTTCCCATATTCAGTAGAGAAATGGGTTCAAAATAAAACTGACACAAAAGAGTCTTCTCTGATCTTCCTCACAACAGTGAGAAAGTAAGCAACTATAATACTTCAGTTTCTTTTCCTTTTTTTTACTAAAATTTCCTTTTATTTCCTTTACTTATATTATTGTGCATCACAAGCCCTGCAGACATGCTGAAGGTCTCTGAAAGCTGAATGTACTGTTTACTAATCTACTTGGGTTAGTAGATTAGGCTTGTTCTTTGAGGGAATACAAAGGATGAATACCTCTGCAGTATGGAGTTCTAGCTCTGTTTTTATTTGTTCTGCAGTAATACCTCGTGCCCCAGCTCAGATCACAGCTTCATTTATTTTAGCAATAGCCAGACTGTCAGGCAGGGGCTGCTTCTTGGTCAACAGAATAGAGCTGTGCAAATGGCTCCCCGGTATCTTCTCTCTAGGAAGCAAGGAGACAGAGGCCAGCACTGGACTGAGGGCTGAGCCATTTGTTCTGTCCCCTCAGCCAGGTGATACCTTTTCCTGAGTGCTCCCCAGAAATGAGGGTATGCATCCAGCCCTAGAGATGGGATGCTAGAGTGTTGGATGCTGCTGGATTAGTCGGGTTTTGGTAGAAAAGACAAAGGAGCCTACTCACTTCATTTTGATGTGATAAAGTCTCACTCAGATCTCAGGACCCACTGCTTTCACTAGAGAAGAAAATTGCTTGGGCACAAGCACAGAACACCATGGGCTGGTGCAGCTGGCAAAATTTACAGCTCCCTTCATCATTTCTTTGTTAGATGTTTATGAGCCCTTGACATTATGACAAATCCCAGCTAGGAACCTGGATATTCCTTATGGAGCACAGAAACCCACAAAAGCAAAGAAATATAATGTAGGAAAACCAGGATTTTGGGCCAGCTGTGACGACATCAGAAGAGGGCATGTCCTGTCTGGCCTAGCAGCTTGCTTCAAAAGCAATACCATTAACTTTGAAGGCACCATTAGAACCATCAAGCACTACTGACTCCAAAATGTTACCGGGCGCAAATGGCCATATGTCAGCTTCCATGAATTTATGTGCTCAAGATGTGCATTTTTTAGGTTTTTCCAGAGGAACCACCAGACAAATCTCCTGTGGCATCAGCTGCCATATAGGTTGAGGGCAAAGCTTTGCCTGACTTGAGGAGCTGTTCAGACTGTAGAATCAGGTGCCTTTTATGTCAAAAAAAAGGATGATGTCTTAATGCTCAAGATGACTATAATGGTGGTTATGAAGCTCTTCAATCTGACATATTCTGCACCTACAGGTTAGCCATACTGGTTCACTTTTCACTGCTAGTTAAATCAATCAGAGCTTTGAAATCATTGAAACCTGGAGTTATGTTCACCCTGCATGTTCACCTGGCAACAGATTGTTTTGCTTCCTACATCATATTCTTGTTTGCCTACAATGACAAGCTGAAGTAACAGGTTCTTAATACTGAATACCACTGATGCCATTTTATTTTGGTTTCAACGGGGACATTTTCAGGCTCCCAGTAACTACAATTCAAAACGATGCAGAAGCAACACCAGTGTGGCTGTTTCGGTTGCCACAAGAAGATCACAAAATAGGTGTTTCCTCACCTCTGCTATCATGAACTCAAATATTCCCCAAAGAGCAAAGACAAACATGTAAGCATCCAAACCCTACTCATCCCAAACACCTTGTCAATTATCAGAGGCTGCTCCCAAATTTCCAGGTTTTGGGGTCCGAGTAAGCAAATGCCAGTGGATGGTATCTTTACCAGATATAAAACAATAAGTAGGAATCTGTATATAACTGTGGGTTTGCTTTCTCTCACCATCTGTGTGGCAACGTGTAGCTGCACAGGCTTGAGATGAGAGTTCAGCTGCATTCATAATGTAATTCCTAAAGAGAGTGGATTATGGACAGAGTTTAAGCCTTAACTTTGAATTGCCTTGCTTTTGTGGATTGAAGTTAGACCCATACAACATTATTTGAACATAGTCTCTGGTACTTTGTTGATATTAGTTACCTGCTGTGACACACAGCACATGGCAGTTTTATTTTTGTACTCTGTAAAATGCAGGTATTGTACACCTGAATTATAATCTTGCTGCGATAATATGCCTCTATTGATTCAACAAAACAAGTTGTCTATTTTGTCTTCACTCAGACATCGCTATGAGGGAAAGACTGACAATCAGAAAGGTAAATATTTTGGACTTCACATCTCGTGGCATGACGAAAAAGATAAAAGTGCAATAATTTCAAAATAAGACTTTGCAGACAATGCCACTCCATTTGAACCAGTGAGATGAACTTCTTACAAAAAGTCTTTATTATACAGCAGTGTTAAAATGTTGTAGACCAATCATTCAAAAATGTATAAAGTGAAAAATGGTCTATTTAGTGATGTACTACTGTCTGAAGTATAAATATGCAAGAACTGAAACGTAAAATATGTCTGAATTTTGAACTTTCACAAAATGGATGCTCTCTTAACCAACGAACTACAGCACTTCACTTTCTACAACGATTTTGTATTTATTTTAATGCCCTAAACTCAGATAATGTTCAGTTTCTGAAGAGAAGGTTGTATTCATAGACCACTAATTTTAGTGTGTTCCATGAAAATTAAAGTTAAAAAAAATAAAACCCATGTAGTTCTCTTATGAAAGATTTCAGTATTGGTTTGCAGTGGCTTCCTTCTAAAACTTTATTTCCATATGTTCACAGTAAATGTGTTGTGGTCCTGATGGAGCTGTACCCATCAGGGTGCCCTTGGCAATGCTGATTTTAAAATATCCTTATATCCAGAGCATGAGCTGTACAGTAAGAAGACAAAATTCAACCCGGACCAGTACAATTTGACAAAAAATACTGGAGTGTTTTTAGAAAAGACCAGTGGAGTCGTGAAAGGATGTGGCTTGGACCATCTCTTCTACCCAGAATTTTTACTACAAGGGTGGCAAGTGGCTGGAGGCTACAGAGCAGCATAGCTGGAGGCTGCACAGCACGAGTGGCTATCCCCACATATGTACATAACAAGGTACTGCCAAACGCCCCAGGGTACTCAGATTTCTGCCTGGGGTTACCAGATGCTGGGTCCTAAGGCCAAGAAGAAGCAGACTGGGTAGGCATTTGATTTGCCACCTCAAGAGCCATCACTGAGTCTGTGTAGACTCCAGAAATACCTTTTTTTCCTGTCTGGCACCACCCTATGCACAGTCCCTGTTACTAACCTTTCGCTAGTACTGCACCAAATCTGTGGGGCAGACTAGTTAAGTGCATTGTTCAGGGGATATTCTTGTGGTGTCTTACTGAGTTTTTCAAGGGCAGGTGTTATTTAAATTACATTAATTCAAGACCAGGTGTTCCTGAATGAGACTTGGATGTGCAGACCAGGTAAGATAGTCCAATAAAGACATTTATAGCAAAGCAACTAATTAATTGCTGATGGTCTCTGAATACCTGATGAAGTTCAGGTCCCGTGAAGACAGAGGCTCTTCAGAGACAGAGAGAAGTCCAAGGCATGCTTAAGAAAATAGAGAAGATGGAATGATGAGGCATACTTTGACTTAGTAAATGTCTGCTGAATTGTTACAGTCCCTAAGCTCTTTCCTTCCTCATGGCTGCTTGGTGCTAATGCCTAGAGAGCCGAGGGATAAAGCAGGATCTTACATGTCCTTCAGAGCGAATGCTGTCAACCTAGTGGCAAACCCAGGTGTTTGTGTGAGGCTTGAGGGAGGGCTGGAGGGGTGTCCACATCTGTTGTACCCTAAGAACTAGGAGAATGGTAGCCTGTGGCGGGACAGTGTATGCCAAGAGGATATGGAGAAGCATTCTATATTCATTGCTCTGTGCATCTCTTACACCATGCCAATTACAAAGGTAATCCCAGTGGAACATGTTTCCATCACCATAAGCAAATCCATCACCCTGTAAGCAAATTATTAACCAGAGTACTCATGAAGTAAAACCTGAGAGAGTATGTACCAGCAACTGAGGTACTTGTATAGGGCATAGGGTCCTAATTCCTGGCCTTGAGGAACTATCCTAGCGGAAGGACGGGACTGTACTTCTGTGAATGGTTAGCTCTGGGTCCTGAAAGTGTGTGAAGGAGAAAGTGCTGTCACCTATATGTGCCAACAGTAAAACAAAAAGCATCCAAACACAGTGAGGTGTTCAGGAGAAGATCATGATGCAATGACTTCAACTGAATAAATTGGGTTAGAGAAACAGGAGATACCTTCCCTCTTACTCCTTATGGTGAAGGAAATGATATATTGGTGCTGATCAAGGCACCAGCTGCTGGAAGCAGGAGACTTGAGAATGATGCCTGAGTCCACAGAAGGAGAAAAACAACAGAAATGAGTTGATATGTTAGTAAGGAGGAAGGAGAAGTTGTGGTATGCAAGCATAAAAGTAATGTAATGGAAGAGGCTAACGTGGTGGATGTCTGAGAAAGAATAAAGGAAGCAAGTCTGGAATAACTACCAAGATGAAATTGTGATCAGTGTCCTACAAGTCATATCTGCTTTTCTAGCCAGTGATCCTTCCTGAAGCGAAACAAGGAGTGAAGAATTCTTATCCAAAGATAGGGGAAGGGAATCGCGGCAAGAAGGACCTGCAAGGGGCTCCTCCCGCAGCTTTCCGAAGCCGGGAGAGGGGCGCGGCTGCGCCGAGGGCCGGCAGCTGCTGGGCGGCCGCTGAGGCAGCCCGGGCGGAGCAGCTGCACCTGCGGCAGCTCTGAACGGGGCGGTACCGCTCTAACGGGCACTCGCCGAGACACCCCCCGCAGCACAGGACCCGTTCGGGAGTGCTGAGCGAACAAGCGGCGAGTGGCGT